>VZSZ01007278.1:583110-599743 GCA_013398815.1 Ibidorhyncha struthersii | reverse complement strand
GAGGTTGAACTCCAGCACGGGCGGCTCCTTGGTGGCAGAGGGTGCTGTCGGCTCCTTCCCAGCTGAGCAGGAGGGCTCCGCCTGCTGGGAACCGAGCTCTGTGTCCAGCATGGCCGCGTCGGCCTTGGGGTGCCCAGTGGGCTTTGGCCGCTGTTTGATGGTTAAGTTGCCTTCTTCTGCAAAGGGGATGCACTCGCTGGAGCTGTTTTGGGAGGATGAGGAGGAGACCCCTGGCTTGGCCTCCTCCTCCGTGTCCGAGCAGGCGTCCTCCCGCCCGCCCTGTGCAGCCACCTCCGTCATGGGAGCACTGGGCTCGCTGAATGTCCGTCTCCGTGGCTTGCTGCTCTCAAAGGGGTCCCTGCTGGCATCAGAAAGTGCGGTGCTGCCAGTGTCACCGCCATCGTAGGACTCGTTGTCCACATCTGCCCTGGAGAGACTGTCCTGAGCCACATGCAGAGGTTTTGGGGGCAGGAGAGGCTTGGGCGGACTCACCCCCGGTGTTCTCTCCGGTGCAGCCCCCAGGTTCTTCACTGTCCTGCTGTGGCCGGCATCGCCGGGGCTGGCACCCGCGTCAGCCATGTCCTGGGGGGCTGCAGGCTGCCGTTCAGGGTCGGGGGGCTGCCCGCTGTCTGCCTCAGCAGCGAGGGCACTGGAGACGGAGCTGAGGCGCTTGGGAGGTGGTGGCGGAGGGCCCTTGCGCTTGGCCCGTATGGCGAAGGACTGGCTGCGGGTCACCTTGGCATCCGTCTGCAGACAGGCCCGCGGCATCTGGCTGCGGCCCGGCCGCCGCGTCAGGGTGGCGTAGGAGCCCAGGGTGCTGGTGGGCGCCCCCTCCTCCTCCTCATGCTCCCCGTCTGACAACGCGTAGCGGTTCAGACTGTGCGAACGCTTCTTATACTTGAAGCCTTCGCCCCCATTGTGCTGCTCCCCAGCCTGCCAGGTGCCCGGGGCCACCCCAGCTGTGGGTGGCACAGCGGGCAGCTCCGTGGGGCCGCATTGGCTGTGCAGGTACGAGAAGGCTTTTTGGGCCGATGACTGCAGGCTGCTCTTCTGCCCAGAGGAGATGGAGGGGTACGGGTGCACCAGGGTCTTGGGCTGCTCCGCTCCCAGGAGGGAAGGGACCGTCGGGGATTTCAATGAGACGTGCGGGTACATGAAGACGTACGGGGCCGTCGCCTTGCTGGGGGTCTGGGGAGGAGTACAGGGGGTGACTGCTGGTGTCCCAGTGCCCTTCTGAGCCACCGGCCGGGCATACTGATCCGTGCCTTCAGGCAGGTTCCTCTCCTTGAGCGGGCTGCCCCCGCCACCATTGGCATAACCGTTCAGCCCCTCTGGGGAGACGAGCTTCCCATAAGGCTCGGGACTGGGCCGTCCCGGCAGGCTGGCCGGGCTCTCCTTGCTGCGGTGCGGTGCGCAGGACTGCCCGCTGCTGCTGCTGCTGCTCTCCCCGCTGCCCAGGCTCTCCTGCGAGGGGCTGGAGAGGTGCCGGGACAGCACGTTGTCCTGTGAGTGCCCTGAGCCCCGGGACCGCACCCCGATGCTCTCCTGGCTCCGTGACATCCCCTGGCTGCTCTTGATGCCAAGCGACTCATGGCAGCTGTTGGACATGGCCGTCTGGAGCTCGTAGCTGAGCTCACTGTCCTGGAAGGTCGTCATTTTAGGGGTGTGTGGGGACTGGCACTCCCCATTCTCCAGCGACTCGATTGTGACAATGTCCAGGGCACCGGGGACTTTGCGTCTTGCCAGAGTTGCTTCTGCTTGATTGAGGCTTTTGCGGAGGTCTCTGAGCTTCTTGACGGCCAACATGATCTTCTTCTGGTGACCTGCAGGAAGGTTGCAACAGGAAAGGAGCATTAGGACGGCTCTGGCCCCCAAGGCCTTTGTTTCCTGGCCAAGAAGAGTCATGGTCACGTCACCAACCAGGGCAAAGGCCTCTGGGTTATCCAGACCCTGTCTATGGGAGGAGACAAACTACGGCTGGCGGCCACCCGGTTCAGCCCGGCTCCAGCCTGCCAAGGGCATTCCTTAGGGACAGCCCTGAACTGCCCTTTCCAGGTGCTTCGGACATGCCTGCACCTCCCAGCCCGAGGGAGTGGGGTGTGGGGATGCGGGTGGGAAACTTGGCTGCCCTGGGCCACCCCAGCACGGTGGCAAGGACTCACCCAGCTTGTTGATGCCTATCTCTTGCAGATCCTCCCACGTCAGGTCCGTCACGATGGTGATAGAGTCGTAGCCATTGTTGACCAGCTTTTTGTGGTACTGAGGCAACCCGATGGCACTGAGCCAGTCCATCAAGTCAGCCTGCAAAGAGCACGGAGACGCTGCCGTGAGCATCGAGGCACGGGTAGCACCTTCATCCACCCCCTCCGTCCCTGCCCCTGGCCAGGAGACTGCACTTTTGGTGTCTCTCTGACTGCATTAAACACAGCCCATTGCAGCACTTACTTACAGACCCTGCTCCTGTCCTGTCCTGTCCTGGGGTAAGACTGCTCTGAGAATAAGACCTGGGGAAAAGAGGGTGCCGGACCAAGAGCCTGGTGCCAGGGACTCACCGGGATGTAGTTGGGCAGCCACTCGGCGATGCTGAGCTGCCCGATCTCGGTGGAAATCTTTTTCCTGTGGCCAGGCTTGGTCACGCCGATGGCTGTCAGATCCTAACGCGAGCAGAGTGGGACTGTGGTCAGCAGTGGCGTGGGGAGTGTTGGGTGCTGGATAAGGTGGGGAAGGACCTGCCTTACCTCCGGGGTCATGCGGCTGATAGTGGGGACATCGTAGCCAGCGTTGAGGAAGTTGGCAGTGTACGACTCCAGCTGGAACTCACTCAGCCAGTTGTAAATGGCTTCTGCGTCCTGGGGAGAGGACAGGGCAAAGGGCAGTCTGTGACAGTGGCTGCAGGGTCTAGATGGACCTGGCTGCTCCAGGCAAGATGACAAGATCTCCTTGGGCAAGACTTGCAAGTCCCCAGTGTCCTCAAGACCCCGTCCCCTGTGTCCCCAGTGCATCGAGAGCTGGGCTGAGAGCCCCAGATGTGGCCCTCTCACCCGGCACACCAGGTCCGCAGTTGGCGCAGTTACCTTCCCCTCAAGGAGCTGCTCCGGGCGCAAGAACTGATGGGAGAAGACTCTGTCCCCAGGTGGGCAGCTGCCTGGGGTCTGGTGGCTCTGTGGCCCTGGCAAGAGGAGAGAGAACTGTCACGGGGGCACTTAAGCAATGAGCAGCCCCCAGTGCCCAAGGGCGACAGCTGTCCCCAAGGCCCCATGGAGTGGGGACATCCCTCACCTGCCGGCGAGGTCAACTGCCCGTTGCGTGGCTCCGATTCCAAAAGGTGCTGCTGGAGGTCGTCACCGGTGGAGGGCAGTGGCTGGGGAAGAGGAGGAGTGAGTGGAGGAGGGACCCCCCGAGAGACAAGCCCTGTTGCACCCCCAGGAGGGGGGGGGGGGCCCCACGCTGGGCTGCCGGCACAGCTTCACCCGGTGAAGGGCTGGCGCCTAGCAAGAGATCTGGGCAGGATTTGGTCCAGGGCCCTTTTTGTCCTCTCAGATGACCCAGGACACAGCAGAAACACTCTGTGGTACCAACCACAGCCTCCAGCTCCACTCAAAAAGGCCAGCTGTGCTATGGGGGGGCAACTGGGGACCCCCCCGGAGTATCTTCCTGCTGAGTCCTGGTAGCAAATAGGTGTTTGGTGGAGGATGCTCAGCTCCTGCAGCCCCTCCTTCACTAGGGAAGGTGCTGGGGCTCCATCTCCAGCCCGAGCCAGGCCTGGGGGAGCAGCGTGGGGGAAGCGGGGGCTGGCACCTACCCTGGAATTCTCGATGAGGATGCTGGTGCTCTGCCCGTTGGTGCCCTCGGTGCTCTGGCCGCTGCCAGCACTGCGGATGCTGCCGATGCTGCCCTCGCTGCCCACACTGTTCCTGTCTCCTGCTGCTTGGGGCACGCGGGGAGGCCGTCAGCGGTGCCCCGGGATCGGGGCTGACACAGGGCACAGAGGTCCCCAGCAGGGACCCGTGTGCCAACACAGTGATGCCAGTAAAAACCAGCCTCCCACAAGATCCCTCCAGCTACAGAAGATGGATCGGTCCCTCCCGCCTCCCAGCATGCACGGCACAGACAGGGTGACCTGGGCTGGCAAGGGGACAGGGGGACGTGGCCTGGCTGAGGACACGGGGAGGGAAGGGGCTGCTCTATGGGCTCCCCTAAACTCCCTTTCCCTCTCGTCTGGCTGTTTTCCTACCAGGATATGGAAGGAGAGTCTCCCCCCATGTCCCCCTGCACGGGCAGGGCTGGGGACAGGGAAAGGTCCCCAGCCCCTCTCCCTCCCCAGCTGCACCCCTGACCTGAGCTGTCAGGGCCCGGGGCCGTCCGGGTTAGGGTGAGGTGGCCATAGGCTGCTGGGACGCTCGGGGCTGTCTGGTGAGGACACTCGTCGGGGAGGTGCTGCAGCCCACCAGGGGGAACCGGGAGGGCCCCAGGGGGACCCTGGTGCTGGTGCGCGGGCGCCACGCGAGGGACAACCATGCCTGCATTCAAAGACAAAACACGCGTGGTCAGAGCTCGTGCGGGAGGCAGGGCGGGGGGATATCTGAGCCTCAACCCCCAAATTACCACCCCACCGATGGCACAACCTTCTGTGCCCACCCCAGTCCTTCTCTGGCCCCCTAGCTAGCCAGGGCTGTGGGGACCTGTCCTACAGGAGGTGCTGGGAAGGCCAGGTTGGTTTCACACGGGGACTGTCCCTGGCATGCCCAGGATGGCCACTGACCTGTTCGCTTACTGATGACTTCAGCGATGGAGGGGGGGAAGTACCCGACCCGATCGGTGCCTTTCTGAGAGTCGTGGATNCACCGTGATGACATCTCCTGCCCGGACATTGAGAGCAGTTGGGTCATGGAGGTTCCAAAAATCCTTCAAAGCTCGGACCTTCAGGATTCCTGATGCCTCTGAAGACAAGGGACAGAGGGAAGAAAGAAGGTGCCAGAGCGCAGAGGGAAAGAGAGCAGTTTGGGGAAGGTGGAGAGAGAAAAGAAGAGCAAGGAGAGGGGAGAAGACAACATTAATACTGCAGGAAGGACACAATTGCTGGACGTTGCCTGCATGGAGGATGGGGGGAACGTATGACAGGACTGGGATGCCGACGCTTGCAGCCAGGCTGGTTTAGGTTTTTCAGGAGGAGCGCTGGTAGCCCCAGGCAGGTCCCACAGGGAAAAAGCCCCTCTCAGTGGCAGGCCATGCACCGGCCCCACCTCACCTCTCAGCAACTGCTTGATGTCCTTGCTGGCGTGCGAGGTGGTGAACTGGTTCACGATGTCCAGTGCTGTCTGGTTGTAGGTGTTCCTGATGTTCACGTCAACTCCGCCCTGCCCAGTAAGGGACATAGTCAGAGCCAGACCCACAGGGGGACGGAAGGACCGAGGGGAAGGGGGTAATGGCTGACCCACAGGGGGTTGTCCCCCTGTGCAGCCCCGTCCCCAGCTCGCTCACCTCCAGCAGCAACCGCACCACCTCCGTTTTGCCGTAGAGCGCAGCCTCGTGCAGGGCCGTGCCCGTCTTCGTCTGCTTGTTGATCTCGATCCCGGCCTTCAGCAGCTGCCTGGTGGGAAAGAGGGAGAGGGATGAACAGCAGGACACGGACATCAGGGCCAGGCGATCAACTGCTTTGCAATGGGAAGGGGACAACCCCTTGCACCACTGAGGCTTTGGGGACAAGGGACCGAAGCCTGCAGCAGGGAGGTGGGTTTGGGAGGAAGCAGGACTGAAGCCATGATGGGTTTTTTCCAGATGGAGCAGTGTCCCAGGCTGGCGGGGGGTTACCTGATGATCTCCTTGTGCCCATTCTTGGCTGCTAGGTGCAGGGGGGTGGTGTAGTTGGGGTCGGTGGCATCCTTGGACTGTCCCTCCAGGAGGGCGACGCACAGGTGGCTGTTCAGCAGCAGCTGGGCCACCTGCGTGGGGCACAGGGGTGAGCAGCAGGTGCAGGTACCCCCACCTGCACCCTCCCAGCGAGGGGCTCAGCCTCGGGGCCACCCCCCTGCTCCCCATCCCGCCATTGCCCTCCCTCCACAGCCCCAGGGCTCGGCCGGAGCCGGCCAGTGCTTGGCAGGGCCACGCTGTCGCGAGGGGCCGTAAAAGGTCACAACAGCCAGAAATAGCCTTCCCATAATCGGGCTGTTCAGACCAAGCCCTAAAAAACTCCAGTCTCTCCAAGCCCCGAGTGACTCTCAGCATCTCAGGGCAGCCCAGAGGCACAGAGGAGTTATTTTTACTGCCCTGTTTATAGCTGCAGACATTATAGATACTCCAAAAATGGAAATATCCCCCTGGTCCCCTCCCCATGGGGCACGGGACGGTCTGGCTGGCCACACTCCAGCCCAGCCCTGTGGTACGGTACTGGCTGGGCTGGGGTCTCCCAGGGCATGGGGCGGCCCCGTGACCGCAACTGTGCCGGGGACTTCGAGCAGCCGAGCAGGGCTGGGCGCTCAGGGCTTGTGGGGATTAGCCAGCCCAGCCTATCTGTGCTTAAAACAGGAGCAAAGCTAGGGTGGGCAGGGGGAGGCTGCGGGGAACCGGGGAATAAAGGCTCCTGGTTTCTCTCCCAGCCTGATGCTGCCCCACCGTATGGTCAGGAGCAAAACCTGCAGCTCCCCAATTCAGGATCCAGCCTTGCCTGGAGGCACAAGGAGGCAGGTGCTGCTTGCCGGGCTCCAAGGCTCACGGCGGAGGGAGAGTGGTCGCAGTCAGACCCAGTGCTTTGCTCCTGGAGGAACCAGCCGGCTCCAGAGCCGCCCCCAGAGAAGTGCTCGGTGTAGGGCAGAGCCCCACAGCACTCACCTTCAGCCGCCCGAACTCACAGGCCAGGTCCAGGGGAGTTTTCTTTGCCTTGTTGATGAGGCAGGGGTTGGACTGGTGCTGGAGCAGCATCTCTGACTATGAGGGAGCAACGTGGTACAGGAGCTCAGCATCATCCCATGCCCCCACCCTCCTCCCACCTGGCACGATGGGGTTCATCCCCCACCCACACATCCCCAGAGAGAGGCAGGGTGGGCACGTGGGTGTCTCTGGGCTCCCACTTACCACCTCGTAGTGGCCGTACTGCGCTGAGAGGTGCAGCGGGATCTGCCCATCCAGCGAGGCCATGTTGACGGAGGCGGCGGCGCGCAGCAGCACCCGCACTGGCTCCACGCGTCCCTGCCAGGCTGCGTAGTGCAGGGGGCGCATCCCTGCGGGGGAACGGGGCTCAGCGGGGCTGGATGTGGCCCCTGGCCTCGCCTGGAGGGCTGAGCCCGCTGCCGGAGGTACGGGGCCTTGCCAGGGAGTCACCCCTTACCGTTGCTGTCCTTGATGTCGACGGTGGCCTGTGCCTCCAGGAGCAGTGAGATGAGGTCCAGGCTTCCACCCAGGGCTGCATGGTGCAGCGCCGAGAACCTGCGACACAAGGCAGGGCTCATCCCAGCCCGGGTCCCTGCTGTGCTGTCCCTACAGCCCCTGCCTGCACTGGAGCACGAGCTGTGGGCTGGGACGGTCACCGGCTGTTCATGGCTACGACCCTCCTGATTCTCCGCTCCCAGTGCCTCAGTTTCCCCATAGGAAAGCAGAGATAAATCCCTCCATGCTGACCATGCCGCAGGGCTCCGTGAGGGATACTGGGACCCTGTACACCCCGTGAGACCCCAGCAAGAGGGGTTGCTCACCCGCTTGCCCCATGCAGGGGGCAAGCAGGTGGGATGGAGAGAGATGCATCTCCCCTCTCTGCAGAGCAGCCAGGCAGCCCGAAGCCGCACTGCTCACAGCATCCAGCAACCGAACCAGCCCTGCGGCTACTCCTGGCCCCTCCGCCAGCCACCCCCTCCCCGTGCCAGCAGGGACGCCGGGAGCCCACGGCACAGCGTGGGAGGCCGCTGGTAATGAAAGAGCCTTGTGTCTCGGGGCTGTGAAAGGGGCCTGTCTGCCCGGCGCTCCCCCCGTGCTGTCACGTGAAGGGCCATGGCCAAGCGAGGGGACCCCGCGCTGCTGGGGATTAGCCCGTGTGCTGCTCCAAGGGGCGTGGGGGGCTCCAGACGGCGCCGGCCCAGGGCTCCAATGGGCTCGGCAGCATCCCAGCCCTGCGCCAGGGACACAACCCAGCCGTCATGGCTCTCCTCCAGACCCACGGTCCCAGGGCACCCCCAAATCCCCGCACAGGGTCTCTGGGCATTGCAGGAGGGATGCTAACCCCAGCGGAGAGGCTGCTCCCTCCTTCAATGAAGTCACCATGTCCCTGAGCCCATGCCAAAACCTCTGCCCCGAAGCCAGAATGTGGAGGGTACGAAATCCTCCTGGAGCCAATCCTGTGGGATCCCTGCGGAACCAGCTCTGTCCTGGGGCTGGCAGCACAAACCCACACTCACCCGTCCCATCATCTCCAAGCTGCGAGCAAGCCGATGCCTCACCAAGGTCACTGCCAGCAGCGTGGCTCTCCCGGGAGGGTGCACATTGCCATCCCCGTGCACAGGTCTCACCTCCCCGCTGTCCCCTTCCCGTGCCCCAGCGAAACCCAACACGCCCCCTGTACTGTTAATACCCCAAAATGCCACACGTGGCCCTCTGAGGAGGGAACAGACCCTTTACCCTCCTTCCCATCAGCAGCCCTCCTGGAGCTGCCCGAGCACAAGCCCTGTGCCTTATCAGAATCAGATCATTGCTTCTATTATTACATTTTTTTTCTATTAAGCTCCATCTGCATAGTATTATTTTAAGACAGAGCCATCCTGCACATTTTCAACCCCCCGCCGGCCTGTTAGGACTCATCACAGACACCTCCTCCTACAGAGCCCTCGAAAAGAAAACATGTAGAAATTAGGTACAACAACAGTACATAAAACAATGCTAATAACTCGCAGGTCAGAGTTAATTCAATAAGAATAACGTGCTTATTTATTTTATGGGCCTTTATGGTTTCTTTAACTCTCAGTACCCAGCTTATTAAGTGCTTGGATTTTGGAAGTGATGAGCTATACAAATATGATGCGGTCACTTGGCAACCTCATCTTTTCTTTCTCTAACCCCCCCAAACGAAGGGATTTTGCTCTTGGGATACTAAACAGACACATGCATGTGCAGGCACCGGGGCCAGCCGGATGCTCCTCCGTGCTTTAACCAGCACACAGGACACGGGGCACCAGCTGGACACACTGCGCTCCCTTTTCACCCCCAGCCCTACGGAGGGGGACGCAGAAGAGCTTTACGGAGAATTTTCCAGGATGGACTGAGCACAACCCTCAGCTCAGATCTGGACAGGCGCTGGGTCTGCCTCTGCAGGGCTCGCCCTGGCTTTGGGATGCTGTTGCATTCTCCCGGGCTCAGCAGCTGCCCTCAAAAGCTTTCTGATACCCAGAGCTGCAGAATCGACTGGATATTGGGGAGATCAAGCCCACCCACGCTGGCAGCAGCGGCACCCAGCACCCTGCCCGGGGAGCACTCACCCATCCGCATCCTGGTAGTTCACATTCAGGCGCTTGGCAGATCCCAGGAGCTCTGCAGAGAGAAGAGGTGAAGGTCAGGGCAGGAGACAGAGCCCGTGCTGCCCCACATGAACCCCATCGCGCAGCCGCACCGACCTCCCAACGCGCAGAACAGTGCCTGGCCCATCCCGGCGGCCTCTCCTCTCCTCTCCTCTCCCTCCACGTTCACCTCCACGAACCCTCAACGAGCTGTCCCAGCCCGAGCTCAGATCCTTTCCTCCTTCTGTCCCTCCTGCCCCATCTCAGCGCGCCCCCGGGATGGGTCGGACCCTGCAGCTCCTGTCACCCCGGCTCACTGGGACAGCACTTCCCTCCCCTTTATAGGCAGCAACACCCCAAAACTGCTGAGTGGGGCTGTTCCTCCCCCCACTCGCTCCCTGTGCCCGCTGCTGCCACCGAAGCCTGGCCCACAGACCACATGGTTGGCATTTTTACGGCTGGGGCAGAGGCTGAGGCCTCCGGCCATGAATGCGAGGATTGTGCCACCTCGGATATCCCCATCCCCTCGTCCGTCCCTCCCTCCCCTTCGGGGACCACTGAGCAGCAGAGGATGCTCACCCCACCCTCGGCACAGCCTCACGCGCACCCCCAGCTCCCCGCTCCTTCCCGCAATTAATTCGAATGAATTCCTTCCTCCCACACAGAGAGGACGTTTTATTCTTCACGGAGGGGCTGAGAGCGGATTAACATCTCTGGAATTCATCCACTAAGTCAAAAGGCAAAGAAAGGGGAAGGTATGCGGGGGGCAAGAAATGCCGCCGCTCCTCCTCTGCCTTTCCAGGCAGCCCCATTGCCGAGCCGGGGAGAATTAGATGCTTTGAAAGGTTTCTGTGCTGTTTCCTATGGAAAATCAAAGTCCAAGAGCCGGGCTCCGAGCCCAGGGTGAAACAGCTGCTCAAACCCCACTGAAACGTGGTGGGGTCCTGGGGAAGGAACACCCTCCCGCGCAGCCAGGCAGATCACCGGGGCTGCAGCTCCCTCTCCTCCTCCTCCTCCTCCTCTTCCTCCTCCATTCCCTTCTCTTTTCCTTCTCTCCCGAGCTCTCTGCCCACCTCGCATGGCAGGTCCCATACAAAGCCATACTCTGCTGCATGGCCTCTCTGCCGGAAAGGAGAGCTGAAGAGGGGGCCGGCTCATTCATCATGCAAACGGATAATTAAAGGAAACCAAGGAACGGTGCGTTCATTACTGCAATTTACAGTGTTTTGTAAACAGCCTAATTAATACAAAATGGGCTTGGAGTGGCTGCTGGTGAAGGACTCGTGACTCCTTGCCACAGCTGAGGGGATCGGGACAGGATCACCCTAATTACCTCTTCCAGGGGCTGTTCGTCTTCAGAGCGGCAGCAAGCAGCTCTGCCAACCTGAAAGCCCTTCCTGAAGGAACCAGTTCCCAAAACCATCGCTCAGCAGAGCTCCCAGTTTTCCCTCCCAGCCCCGTATTGCCCAACAGCCCAGGATCCGAGGTCTCTGTCAAGGACAAACTGCTTCCCCTTGGCCCCACCAGCCAGGAAAAAAAATAACATTTCACTTGTAAACTGGCCACTTCTGATCCGAGTCATGGAGTGACGATAACCACCGAGCCCCATGGCGTGTCTTTCATGGATCCAGGATTGTGTTTGGGGTGTACGGCAGAGCCAGGAACAGGGTCCGGCTATGGTGGGCAAAGGCTTCATTCTGCCCCTCGAAAGTCTTGGGATGGATCCTGCAAGTGGGAAGGGCTGGGCAGTGTTTGCTGATGGGGGATTTCCAAAGGACGCAATCGAGATAAAATTAAAAATAAATGAAGGGTTCCACTAAGCTGTAGGCAATGCCCATGAAGCCACCACCTCCCGCTCCCTGAGCGATCCCCCAGAACTCCCCTGCCTTTTAATCAGGGTTTATAAATTGCTATTTTTAAAGGATGCTCCGTGTGGTGGGAACCAAAGACCAGTGTGGGTTTGCTCCCATCAGCTGCAGCTGAAAATTGCCGAGGGGTTTTGCTGCTGAGAAAGGGTAGGGAGGAGGAGGAGGAAGAGGAAGAAGAAGAGAAGAGGTCCTTAGCCATGACACAGGGGGCAGAGCGGAGCTGGGTGGGCGATGTCGGGAAGAGAAGGGCTGGATGGAGATACCCACTGAGCACAAGTGTGTCCGAAAGAAGCAGAAACATCCCACAGCCCTGGGGGCTGTTCCTGGAGTTCAGCAATGCCCATTATTTGAAGAGGGAGAGCTCACCCCAAAATCCCATCCCTGACCCCCTCCCTACAAGGGGACTGGACCCCGGTGGGGTCCAGTAAGCAGGGCTGGGATGCAGTGGGTGTCCCTGCCCACTCCCCAGCCCCAGGAGGCAGCTGTTAGCATCTGTACGGCAAAATGCCTGTGTCTTTGCTCCTCTCCCCGAGCAACATTCCTAAAATTAGTTCCCTGCTCCAGCAGCCCAGCAAGGTCAGGATGTGTGGCAGGACCATGCGGACACGGCGTGGGTGGCTGGGAAAGCAGCAGGTCCCAAAAAGAGGAGCTGGGAGCAGCATCCCCTTTGGGGCTCTTCCTGAACCTGAAAACAGTAACGTTTATATGCACCTCGGGCAGGAGGGGAAAGAGCTCATCCCTGGTTTGTAGCTGGGTAAATCGCTGCTTGGGGAGCTGGTGCGTTTGCAGCCAGGCTGGAAGGTAACGCGTGGGTAGGAAAGGGGCCAGACACCCTCACACCGTGTGCACCAAGGCAGGAGCAAAGAGAAGGGTGGAGGGATGGAGGGGGAAACGGAGCAGAGCCGGGCAGGCAGGACCCCTTCCCCAGCACCGCCCCGCAGCACACCTCTGCACTGTACAACGCGAGGGGACAGTAAAGCAACCCCAAAGGCAGCCCTGCCTCAGCGGGGAGTGAAGCAACGAGGCCGCGTGAGGGCTGCCAAAGGGGTGCCACCAGCCCCCGTCGTGCTCCTGGGGACGCAGTGACAGGAAGGCATGTGATGAGACCCTGCATCCCTCTGCCTTGTTTCATCCGTGTGCTCCTTTTGACTGATTCTGCCGTTTTTCTCCCCATTTCTTCTACCCCTTCTCTCCCTGTAGGTGCCCTGGCAGCTCCAGGCTCCTCGGCATTTCCCACCCAGACATTTTGGGGCTCGACAGAGGCCAAGCTAAGCCAAGCCATTCCCAACCCCACAGCCCTCCAAGACCGGCTGGTTCGGAGGCGAGGCTCTGTCTGGGAGACTGCAGAGCCGGGCTGGGAAAGGGCTGAGGGGATGGGGCTGATCCAGCCATGGCACTGGGATGGGGTGACCGGACCCTTCCCAGCCGTACCATCCCGTTTGCACTGGGACGGGAGCACCTGCTGGCCTGATCCGCACGCCCAGGAGCACACTCACATCCCGGGAAGATGAACCCAGAAAAACACAGACCCGTGATACAAAATATAAAAAGCCACGAAGGGGATATTTCCAGGGGAAAAGCTGGCTTGGCGCACCCTGAGGGTTAACTCCAGCTGTGGGTTCCCCCTGCTCAGCCCTGCTCCCCAACACAACCCCTCCACCCCTCCAGGTGGTCCCGCCGGGCTCCCACCCGCTCTGCTTCCCCACTCCAGCACATTTGCCGGCGCCTGCCCGGGCAGGACGAGGCTCGGCAGCGCGGGGCCAGGGCTGAGCGAGGCCTCGAGGGAGCCAGCGAGCTTCTGTGCGGCGTCTGGCTGCCAAGCGGCAGGCGGGAAGCACCTCCAGAGCTCTCCGGCAAATTGCTTACAAATGTAGGGCCGGCGCGCTCCGCCAGACGCCGACCAGGGCAAAGGCAGCGTGGCCACCCACTCACCACACAGAGCCGAGACCCTCACCCATGGCACGCTCCGGATCCAGCCCCAGCTGGGGGTAAAGTGCCGGCCCTCAGCCTTTTGGACCCTTGCTGAATGGAGGGGGTCCGGGATGGCACAGCCCTGCACGGCGCATTTCCAACCAGCTCCCCCGACCGCGCAGCCCCCGCTGGCGTGCTGTGCTCCATGCCTCAGTTTCCCCCGTGGGGACGGGCTGCACCCCCACGGTGGGGACACCAGGCTGGGCTGAGCTCCCCGTGGGGTGCAGGGGGCTCCCAGGGAGCAGCCGGCCGGGGTGGGAGCCCCACCTGCGCCGCTGGCCGCTGGCCCGGCACAAACACGTATTTACCCCCCCCAGGGTGATCGCCCGACGCCGGCTGTGCCGGCTGCGTGGAGCCAGGCGTGCCCTTGCCCAGCTCGGCCAGCACCCCCTGTGCCAGCATGCCGGGCCACCCTGCGTCACTCTGTGTCCTTCACCGGAGATCTCATCCCCCCAGGGGTGCCCTTGGGTGTTGCTTCAAGGGCTGGGAGGTGGACATGATTCCTCCGGAGCGCTGAACTGCTCACCATTCACTGGGAAGAAGTGACACACGCTTGCCTGGGGAAGGAAATGCCCAAATATCCTGTGTCACCCCACAAAGAGCCCCTTGGAGACTCATGCTCTGGCTCACACGGAGAGCAAGGCTCCAGAAAGCAGTGTTTTTGCTGTGACTCCCCCCAGTTTTGCCCACCCAGCCTTTGTCTCTGTGTGCAACAGACAGACCTACAACTGGAGGCCCACCTCCTTGCCCAAGATACCTTGAAAAAAATACACCTTTCTGCTCATCCTGTATCACAGACCCTTGTTGCTTCCCCCTGCCCTGGGAAATCACATCCCCACACCGCTGGCTGCAAGCATCCCCGGTGCCATGAGCCTCCCCGTATGGCAGGTCTGAGCATCCCCGTACCACAAACACCGTAACCATCCCTGCACCATGAGCATCCCTGAACATCCAGCCATGAGCATCCCTGTACCACGAGCATCCCTGTACCACCAACCATGAGCATCCCGCACACAGGGGTGCTCTGTCTGCGCACTGCAGGAACACCATCCTGCTGCTCCGGGCGATGGGACCGTGTTGCTCTGGACACACCAAATACATACACATACCATCTTGGGAAAATAAAATACACCTGGGGACCGCCACCACTAAGCCAATAAACCAGCTGGAGGAGCTAATCAGCTGTGATCTTGCAGAGCACCAGCCGTCTCCGATGGTGGTGGCAGCCTCCCAGGGCCAAGAGGCGGAGGTGGCAGGAGGCGGCAGCTTCACCCGACCTGCCCTGCCTGGCCTCGACCTGCACCGACGGCCTGCGATGGCCCTGCCTCGGCACGTGGTGGGTTCATGCTGGGACTCAGGAGAAAGCTGATGTCTCACCCAAAATCAAGACAAGAAGAGGTGATGTCCATCCCTCTTCCGCAGGAATCACCCTTCCCCGTGACCTCTCTGTCCACGGGCACGTCTGCTGCAGCCACCCACACCCGGCTCCTCCCGGCACAGCTTCCCGGCAAACCGGCTGCTTCAGGTACAGTTTCCCAATAGGTCTGGAAGAGACTCCCCTGCTTCGATAGGGAAGGAGCGAGGCCACAGAGACCTTAAGAAACTCAACCAAAGTTGCCCAACAAGCTTGAGACGGAGGTCGGGTGAGAGCCAAGGGCTCCCGACCCCAGCTGCCTGCCGCAGCCACCAGCCTGCACCCCAAACGCTGAGCCCAGCGCTGTGCCTGGCTCCCTGGGCAGGCAGCGACCCCCTTATTTACCCTGTGGTTATGGCGGGTGAATTCGGCTGCCGGGGTGCTGCCGCCTGGGATACCCAGCTGAGCATCCCATCCCTGCATCCAAGTGCCACAGGCGTCCAAACATCATGGATGCTTTCCTGCCCACAAATGGCCTGTGACGGGGTTTGAGGCACCCCTGCGAACGGGCTCCCCACCAACGCCAACAAACAGGTCCTCCACCAAGCCAGGCACCGCAGGGTGGGTCCAACTGGGGCAAAGCCACTGGGTTAACTGGCAGGGACGGGGAGGCTGCAGTCGGGAAGGCAGATTGCCATCGACGCATGGCAAATAGCAGTGACGGGAGAGCGCGACACGGTAGGGAACCCCTTATCTTTCCCTACACCAGCGTCTGGCAACTCCTTGAGAATAATTGGTGTCTTCATCCCTTGAGAAACCTACCAAACCCCGGTGCGAGACACACCGGACCTGGGCAGGGCCCTGCCTGCTTTGACGCTGCACAGGCTGCATGCACAACGGCACACAAGCCCTGCTCCTGGTTTTGGCACCCTGGGTCCAGCTGAAATAAACTTGGGGGGCTCCTCACAGCATCCTGAGGGCTGGACACTGCATCCCTGTGCTGTGAGCATCCCCACGCCAAAACATAAACTCTTTGTCTCTAACCTCAACAGCCTCCACCATTTACTCCTGGCTTAAGCTCCAAATCTTATGGCTTACAGCCACCCAGAGCCCAAGGTGTCCCTGCCACCAAGTTGCTTCTGCTGATAGCTGCTCCTCTGGCAGCTCTATGCTTTCTCCTTCTCTAAGCTCTCTCGTCCTGCAATGTGTTCAGATGTCATGGTGGGTGACGGTGAAGGCGGGTGATGGCAAAATTTCAGAGACTGAGAGGCCCCAAGCACCTGCCTTCCTCGGCTGGGCTGGGGACCCACGATAGGCGGAGGGAGAGGGGTGTGGGGACATGGCAGCAGGACCATGGAGTTATCTGGGAGCCTTTTTCCTTTTTTGGGCA
This sequence comes from Ibidorhyncha struthersii, assembly GCA_013398815.1. Classification (NCBI taxonomy): domain Eukaryota; kingdom Metazoa; phylum Chordata; class Aves; order Charadriiformes; family Charadriidae; genus Ibidorhyncha; species Ibidorhyncha struthersii. Next base: position 583,684 of record VZSZ01007278.1, on the reverse strand, counting down.
AGGCTGGGAGCCTTTATCCCAGGGAAAACCCAACAATTGAGTTTTGTAAAGAGGCTGGCAGCAGGAGGCAGCGGGGACAGCATCCTGGCACAGCGCGGTCATCGATCGCTCAGCCCCAGTCGTCCCAGGACCCCTGGCCAGACCCCCAATTTCCCCCTGCCGCTTCCCCCCACAAGCAAAGCAGGAAAAAACAGGCAGCTTGTTCAAAGCAAAGGCTCCCAGAACAATGAAAGGAAAAGCAGACTCGGAAACCCCGTCCCCATCCGCGCAGCTGGGAAGAAGGTGCAGCTCTCGCCTCTCGCCCCCAATGTTTGGTGTCCGCAGTGGGGATGGAGGGGGCAAACGCCAAGTGGGGGAAACAGCACCACGGGAGTCCTCTGGGGCTGGGATCACCCCTTACAAAAGCCAAACACGTGCTCCTGCTCCGAGTTTCAGGCCCCCAGAAGGATCTCAGCTGCGCAGTGGGATGAACAGCGCTCGCTCCCCTTCCCCACAATAATCTGGGGGTTCACACCGGCCGCCTACCCCAAAGCAATGACCCCCAGCCCAGCTCCCCCAGCAAGGGGGAGTGGTA
>VZSZ01007278.1:527783-559351 GCA_013398815.1 Ibidorhyncha struthersii | reverse complement strand
AAAACCCCCCTTTTTTTTTTTTTTTGATAGCTCTGTCATAAATCCTTGCGCTTGGATTTGCAATTTCATGTGACAGCTCTTTCCAGGCACTGACTGGAGTTTATCTCGTCTCCCTGACTTGAACCTCTCAGGATTTTTCGTTTTGCTTCATCTCAGATCTCTAATCTCCATTTCCAAGTTCAACATCAATCTCATTGGAAAGGGTGGCAGTGCGCTCATTTCAGGTTGGGCAGACATCTATTCTTGGTCATCAACCCCCCTGCATCAATCCTTCTGCTCTGCCTCCTCTTGAGCCCCATGCAACATTATACACGAGCTACAGATCTGAGTCAAAACTTTTCCCCCCCCCTTTTCAGACTCAGAAGGAATGGAGGTTACAGCTACCTCCTCCTTGCGCTAATGCCTGTTCTTGTAAAAGGGAAGCATAGTGACTAACATTGTATACCCTGCGGCACGATTTGCCTCCCTGGGGGCTCCCAGCTGTTTCTGTCGGACACTGCAAGCTGCCGGCATCTTCTTATGTCTGACAATGGGATCTGGCCATTTCACCGAGCGCACATCCGCATCCCTGACCTCAGCACATCATTTGCAGACAGCTGCGGAGCCCGCCAGCCTCTCGGCTTCCCTGTCACAGGGCAAGCCCTGCTTGGCCCCTTGTTATTTTTGGCTGGGCTTTTGTCTCTGGGATCCTCTAACCTTTAGCAATGAAAACAAACCCACAGAAGGCTGCTGCCTTAGCCTTTGGCTCGCTGTGAGCAACCGGGATAGGCAGGGGCTGAAGGGCTGAAGTCTAAAACCTCAAATTAGCAGTGTGGGACTGGAATGAGCCAGGACTGACCAGGCTGCTTGGACCTGTCATTTCAAGGGCAGGAAGCCTGTAGGGAGACAGGAGGTGGTCATCTGGTTTCAGATAAATGCCAACTTTGTGCTAATTAATTAGAAATCCAGCATGGATAACAAAAGGGTTTAAATGACTGTTTAGCTAAGTATTCCTGTAAAGCCACGTGTGACTATCGAGCAGCTGAGAAAGGGAATTCACTCTGCTGTGTTCATTGGGGACACACACACATAAGAGAAAACAGAGACTGGGAGTTGGGAAATGGGGGCTTTGCTCAGTCTCAGGCCACAGCTCCATGTTCATTAATACCAGCTCACGGCAGTACCAGCTCACACGGTAGCACTGATCTGAATCAAATCTGGCATCAAGACATTTCAGCAGTTTCTTTCCAGTCAGCCAGACCATATATGCAGCGCACATCCAGATCGATGACAGCAGTGCCTGAGTCACCATCAAGTTGCCTTGACGAAGCTACTCCTTCAAACCTTTGGGTTTTCTGTGTTTGTTTGGTTTTTTTTTTAATCAAATGATTACATTCAGCACCCATCCCTCTGTGGGTATACATACAGTTGTGCTGTGATAATCATTGCAGGAAGACGGATAAGATGCTCCCTGAGCCAGCGCCGTTGTAGAGAGAATTACTGTCAAATTTTGACCTCAAGTTCAGCATGTGGCTTTAGAGAAATTACTTGACTTAGGCACATGACATTTTCCTTCCCTGTAGGTTAGAAGTGATAGCAAAGACTTTCCAGAATCAAAGGAGGGAAAACGGATCCATAGTTGGAAACTACTTTACCAATCCTGCCTGAAAATGGGTGAGACTGATGTGCAGCTATCGGACAGACACAACAATGTTCAAGTAACTCAGCCAGGATGGAGGGTTGATGCACCACATCTAACACATCCTGAATGAAATCATCCCTAACCCTAAGGCTGCTGCAAGGGTGAAACTTCACCTGTTAGACTGTTTGATCAATATAAACAAAGACAGAGCTAAGCAATAAAAATGCAGAGACCCTTCCTGTAAGTCTGGAGTTGTGAATAAAGAGACCGGTGAGTTAGAAGGGAGGATTTGCAACTTGGCTTTTAGTGAAGGCTCTTCTCTCCAGAGTGCAAATCAGAGTAGTAGCTAGGTGCTAAATAAATATTTAGCAAATGAGAAAGTCTCCATTTAATGAGAAATTATTTGGCGAAACGAGCTGGGGAAATGGTTTCAGTAGCGCGGTAACAGAAGCCGGCGCTGCGTTCTGCCCCACGGGATGCTGTGGTTCTACTCATGTTGCATAAGACGGGATCTCCAGCTGGGACAGACGCAGGAAATATAATTCATTACTGAAATGCAAGAGCCTTTCAGGGTTAAACCACTGTTAGACCAGCCAGATTCATTCCCTAGTCACAGAATTTGCCTAGCAGCAGCTTTGGAAGATTACTATCTAGCTTCATAACAGTGATGTTGCAGACAGCATGGTCTAAGGATAGTGGTAATGCCAAGTTCGTAGGAAGAAGTAATTTTTTTTTCTTTTATGTTCAAGGGCTGAGCTCCATTTCCACACCTTTATCTGCATCACTAGGCTGTTGAGATGGCAGTTCCCTCTTTAAATGTTAATTACTATATCTCTCTTTTAAGATGTGTTTTCAAGGGGTTAGTGCCTCAATCTTCCTTGTAATTACATGGAGTGGTTAGTACAACTCCTCAGCTATATCTCAGGGTCCCTTGAGAGCTTGTCCTGCTGCAGTTTCCAGCAGATGAGCGTTCACAGAACTAGTCCTTCAGAGAGTTACTGTCTTCAAGTATTCAGCCAGATAATGAGCTGATTACTATGCCTGCTCCTCCTGGTTACAGCGAGCTCTACACACAGCCAGGCTGCACATCACCAGTTGCTGCGGTTAATATTCTTCTCGTTCTCTCTATCCCTTTGACTTGGTGGGGCTGATTGTACAGAGGCCAGCCCCTGTTTGGGGCAAGAACTTCCATGGATTATTGACGTAGCAAAAAGGGAGAACCAAACCTTGTCAAAGTCTGAATATAAAAGCCCAATAATAAAACAGTCACATAGCCATGCTATGAAGTGACTCTCAAGTGCTGAGCACGGCTTTGTCGTTGCAGCTATGACATGTGTGCATCAGGGATGGAGCAGCTGTGGTTTATCATCCCCCTAGAGCTAAGAGGGAGGAATTACAGCTTTCTCAAATGCAAGGCAGTTTCTAAGTGAACAGCAATATTTGAGATTGCAAATTAAAAATAATTCTGTGCTTTGGAAACTGCTAAATTTAAATGTCAGTTTCTTTCTTTGAAAGCTATAAGATAGCTAGTTCCTCTCCAGGGAAAGTGAGTAGGAGCTTGTTGATGCAGGGAAAACATTTGGAATAGCAACTGCCCACCAGCCTCCCATGCAAACACTCATACTCTGTACTACAAGACTGGATTAAGCAAAATTAGATGAAGGCACTTACTGCATGAGACAGCAACCTGTTCACAATAGCTCTCCTGCCTTAGCTCCATCATCCCTGCACACAAACTATATCTTGCTTTGCAGTAGTAACCTCATATAGATGAGCACTAAGATTTGGCCAAGAAATGAGGAAAATTTAAAAAAGGCTTTTAAAGAAAATATTAAGTGCCTGAGGAACACCAGTCTTTCACAAGCTGTGCACATTTAAAAGTGTCTTATGGATATCCTCCAGCAAAAAACCTCTTGGGCAAATCACTGACTGAGTCAACTCCAGAGACTCAGCAAAAACCTCACAGCATAGCAGACAAATTGGCCCCAGCCTTTCTCCAGTCCCTAAGAGCTACAACGCCTGGGCAAAGCATGCTCCAGATTTCTGTCTACCAGCGGTCCACTAGAGGACAACCTAATAATGATGAACTCCTTCGGCTTACATAATAAAAGGCCCATACTGAAAATACTGCTGCCAAATCTGGCTTACAGCCCAGGCTGGGATTGTCACTGGTATGTGTGCTGGACCTCATTTTGAATGGTATAGATTACTTCTAGTCCCAATTGATACAGTCTTAGGAAGCTCCAAAAGATGACCCCTACAGCTGATGCCAGCTTTTGCAACCACAAAGAAAGCAACAGAAGCAACAGAGATTTCCAGACCAACAGATGTAGGTTTTTTATAAAGCAAACCCAATCCCCTACACTGCACTCAACCACAGAGGAAAAAGCTGCCTGTTGCTGCTGGTTTTCTTGCAGACTTCTGACATGATATCATGCTTTCAGTGCAGGAAATGCTCAGAGGTACAGAATGATCCTTTCACCCTGGTAACGTGTGATTTATCAAACCATAATGGAGGAACCTAACTCATGTATAAACAGTGGGCAGGAAGCACAACAAAATCATCAGCTCAAAGCCACAGAAAAAGAGCAGGCTACTGCTCTTGCAAGGCACAGAAGAAAAGCAAAGCAGTTTTTCAGAACCCAAGGGGGTTCTTGCTTACTATTTTTAAGGCCAAAAAAATAGAACGCAAATAAAATCTAAGCTAGCAATAGAGCTAATTTCTGCAGCTAGGAAGAAAATGAGCTGCGTCAAGAAGCGGAACAGCAGAAAACAGCAGAGAATTAATTACAAGTGAAGTGTCTCAGGTTGGAATTACAGTTAGAGGGGTCAGAGGGTCAAAGAAGCAGAGTTTTCAGAGAGTAATTTGGTGCCTTGACATTCCGCAGCCCCACCGGTGGGGATGTGCCTGTGACTCAGGGATGAAAACTGCATGTGTCTCTGCAAGAGAGAAAAATACACACTGAAGGCAGCAGAACAGAGCTACTTAAAAGGCAAAATCTGCTATTCCGCTCCTACTGACGATAGAGAGAGCAGGCTGACTGTAATTGGGAAGGCGCAGATCCTAGCCATCCCTTCGGGGGCGGCATGGGGAAGCGAGGTAAAGGGGCGCTCGCCCCAACCTTACCGAGGCACTGCTCAGCCCCCGGCCGGGAGTCGGCCCCCTCCCACTCGAGGAGGGCAGCTCCCTCCGGCCCCGCTCAGCACAGGCATTCCCTCCCACTCGACGGTGGTGGAGGGATGCTCTCAGACGACGTGGCTGGCGGAGTCAGATGCTCTTTGATGTCAGTACCTGCTCCGGGCTCGGCGGGGGAGGAGTGGGCGAGCGGAGCGCAGCGCAGCCGAGCCGCAGCCTCTGCTCGCCGGCTGCAGGAGAGCTCCTGCCACCCACACTCTGCCCAGCCCCGGACAGCCCCGGCGGGCAAAAGCGGGGGGGGGGGGGCACCCCATCGCTGCCGCGGATCCACCGAGGGAACTTGCCCAACTTTCTCTGTCCCTGGCACCGGGACCCACTGCCATGGCCCCCACCAACTCTTCCCGCAACTTCTCCGCGCCGGAGGGTCGGAACGGCTCAGGTGAGCAGGGGTCTCCGCGGGGCGGAGGCGCAACTCCCCGGCGGGGCGGCCCCGCTGGGGCCGGGGCGTGGGCGCGGGGAGCTTTTCGGGGAAGGTCCGCCTGCACATGCCTCTTGCGCTGCTCTGCAGCCCTGAGCCCGGCGCTGCTAGTGCTCGGCGGGGCCGGTCGGTACCGCTCGGTACCCCATGAAGCGGGAGAGGCTGAGAGCAGGGGCACAGCATCACCCCCCAGGACCACCACCCCACCCCCCGCGTTGCCGGCCGGGGCGAGCCGCCTTCAGCACCCGAGGGCGGACAGCTCCGGGCCCCGAGCGGGACGGCGGGCGGGACGGGGCTACCGCCCTCCCGGGGGTGGGGAGGGCCCCCGAGCCCCAGACCTCCCTCCCGGGACACCGCACAGCACCGAAATAAAGCCCGAGCACCCCCGCTGGGCCCAGTGGCTTGAAGCCATTCGCTACCTTTTGGCTGTGAGAAACTCCAGCAGCCTGTTGGTCTTAGCTGCAGAGAAGAGAGGAACCAGCTCAGCTAGACAGGGAGGGGAACAAGGCACGGAACAGGAGATATTGCTGGAAAGGGAAGTGGAGATCCCCACTGGTCTCCTGTTTTCTCCATACTACCACTGTTCCCAAATCAACGGTTTAAGGTCAGGCAGACCAGTTCTCAATGGTGCAAGTCGGTGAAACTCTTCAACAGGTGTTTTACATGTTGTCCTTGACTCCCTCTCCATCAGCATGTCCTTTATAAACTGAAAGTGTGCCTTAGATGCTTCCTTCTGAGACGCAGTAAAGACATAGATTCTTATGTATCTGGGCATGGCTGAGGACAATCACCTTAGGGAAAAAAACTTAGGCCAATCCTCATTCAGTTCACATAGTGCAGTCCCCTTCAGGACTTAAAAAGAGTAACAGGGCAGCCACAGATCTACAAACAAGGACAAATCAATGCCTGAAGTAGCTGTTTCAGTAAACAAAGCACAGCCACTTGGATGTGCACAGAAGTAGCATTGAAAATTCAGATTCAACCATATCTCAAGATGAAAGAGGCTTTAGCAAAGAGATAACTTCTGAGTGTTTGAGTCATGCACTTCTGACTCCAGCCCATAACACACACACGGACTACAGCTTCGCACTAGCTTCCAGCTAATAACACTTGAGTCCTGCTTGTACAAATACCAACATCAGGAAAGCTGCTACAGCACTATACAGACTACCTTTCACACAAAGCCTTTGGGCTTGCACACATTCTGCTCTAAGGCTAGTTGAGCTCATTCCAAATGTTACAGGGTCACCGTGAGCACTCTATTCGTTACACTGAAGGAAGACGACATTTTGTCCCAATTTTCAGCTAACCACGTGGCCTTTATGGTCCACTCATACAATCTATTCCCACCGCAATCATAAAGTTTGGGGCTAAAAAGAGGAGAACAGAACTCATAATAGCTACGTGCAGGACAGCGGGACAACAGTCGTCTTCTTCCAATTTCTAGTCTGCCATCTTCAAGCACTAAGGAGGTGCGAGATCTGTTTGGATGTTTAGGGGATGAACAGGCTGGATGCTGAAGAGTAAGTATCAAGTCTCAATAGGGTGCCAATGACAGTATGTTATCTACCAAAAGCCATGTGACATGGGGCATTTCCTTGCATTAATGAGCAGCCAGGAGGAATAGGGATCATTTAAAAGCCCATGAATGGCCTTGACCATTTTTTTTGTCTTATCAACCAAGCCTGGCTTTCCCTTTCAGGCCCCTGCTGAATTGGCTGCTTTCTGTCATCTGCATAGAGGCTTTTCCAGTAAAATGGTGTCGCAACAGCTCTACTGGATTCTGATCTTGGCCTTGCTTATGCCTAAGGTGGCTGCTTCCTAGTGCCAGAAGGACTGAGGCAGTGGCAGCTCATCATGTCCCACTTCTAAGAGTACTGAAATATTACATTCAGTTGACATGGCACACACTTTTCCAGCCACAGGCCAGCCCAACGATGTAGCCCCAGTTATCTTGCCAATTCAGTCAAGCTTCTCTGTCACACCAAAGTAAATCTGGAGAAGTTTGTACTCAAGAATTCCAGAGGTCAAAGTCAGCAAACACCACCTCAGCAAACAGACACTGCTTTACAGAGACAACACCTTATGAGTATCTGTTATTTCACTTAATCTCATTTTCAAGATTTCCCTAGGTTCTGTTGGAGGAGACCTCCCCACTTCTACAGGTATAGGCTGCTAAAGGGAGATGGAATAGTACAGTGACTGAAAGCATTCCCAATTAACACCACATTGAATCATCTGCAATTCAATGAAAGACACATGCAGTCTAGGCTTAGGGGCTGTTACGCGTGTCTTTGTAACAGCCACACAAATAACTCACACAAAGCCTTCCCCAGGAAAAAATCAAGTCCCATAGGAGAGGAGTAATGAGATGAAATGAGAATTGTCTCAGCTGAGAAGGTGATTTAACACTCCATCACAGATGCACATGGCAGTCATGCAGAACAGAGAGAACACCACAATCAGTGCCTGATACACCACCTTGTGTGCTAAAGAGCAGAAATCCCTTTGCTGGTTGGCAGTGAGGGCTTGTGGCTTCAAAATGTGATTTTAAATCTAGGCTGGGGACAAGGCAAATGTGAATTTAATTCTGTTTGGGCCTCCCACCCCAAACAGCAACAGTCAAGCATCAATGCTGGTAAGCAAAGTGTTATCAGGAAAGAATTTTGCCTTTGAAATCCACCCACATCCGGAACCGAGACAACAGCTTTAAGTCGTTTTTTTTTTTCCCCCATGTACAACTAGGACATTCCCTGTTGAAGGGTCACTATGAAACATACTCCCAAATCCCTGTTTGGCCACACACCTGGATTCCCTTTTAGAAAAGAAACTAGAGAAAGGGAGAAGGGCAGGGAAGGAAGACGGAAAGGACTGCGTGCTCTGGCCTAACCCTGACAACAGACGTGGGACACAGCCAGGGTACAGTCCTAGATCTCATGATTTAGATAAGCATTAGTTATCTGCCTGCATGGTCAATGAACTTTGTGTCTCATACTGTACAATAGATGAACACCCAACAGATGAGCTGAAGCTTTCTGACACAACAGCTTGAGCGTTGACTATATCCAGCTTTTGGCACCCACATAGAGGCTTACTTCTCTGATGTGGAAAGCACCAGCTGCCTCACCCACTCCCCTCAAAATGGCTGGACACCCAGCACTCCCTGGAAGAATAGTTACTATCAACTCCCTGTCAGACACCCGCAAGTGCAGAGGCACGCCAGCCCAACTTCAGCCCCCAAAAAAGAGCTGGGGAGGTTCAGGTTGGGACAGAAGTACATCAGGAAAGTTGGGGAAAGATGGCCAGATTTGGGTGGTGTGTTGCATGCATTGGGTGGCAGAGGAGGAAGTGTCAAATCCCCAACTAAACCTCTCCAAGTACAGCAGAGGGTCTTAAACATCATTCCAAGCTACACCTTTGAGGGGGATCCAGCTGCAGGTCAGGGCAAGCACACAGAGATGTAAAGAAGTTGTCTCTGGGTTGCACTCATGGCTTTGGTTTGTTTTGGCAGTAGCAGAGAAGCCAGCACCGTACACCAATGTGATCATGCCCAGTCTCTTCAGCATCATCTGTTTCCTGGGCATTGTGGGGAACCTCATTGTCATCTACACTATCGTCAAGAAGAAGAAGCTGAGATGCAAACAGACCGTGCCTGACATTTTCATCTTCAACCTCTCCATCGTGGACCTCCTCTTCCTCTTGGGCATGCCCTTCCTCATCCACCAGCTCCTAGGCAATGGATCCTGGTACTTTGGAGCTCCCCTGTGCACTATCATCACTGCCCTGGACACCAACAGTCAGATCACTAGCACCAACATCCTTACGGTGATGACACTGGACCGTTACCTGGCGACTGTGTACCCTCTAAAATCTACCTATGTCCGGACCCCGTGTGTTGCAGCTCTAGTTATCTGCTTGGTGTGGCTCCTCTCCTTCCTGACCATTATTCCTGTGTGGATGTATGCAGGTCTTATGCCTCTGGAGGATGGGACTGTCCGCTGCGCTCTCTTGCTTCCCAACCCAGAGACCGATATCTACTGGTTCACACTCTATCAGTTCATGCTGGCATTTGCTGTGCCATTGATTGTGATCTGTGTGGTCTATTTTAAGATCCTCCAGCACATGGCCACCACTGTGGTCCCATTGCCCCAAAGAAGCCTCCAGGTACGTACCAAGAAAGTCACCCGCATGGCAGTTGCCATCTGCTCTGCTTTTTTTATTTGTTGGGCTCCCTTTTACATCCTCCAGCTGGTTCATCTCGGCATTGACACACCATCCATGGCCTTCTTTTATGCCTACAACTTTGCCATTAGCTTGGGCTATGCCAACAGTTGCCTCAACCCCTTCCTCTACATTGCCCTCAGCGAGACCTTCAAGCGCCAGTTCTTAGTGGCCATCCGCCCCGCAAAGGAGCCATGTCGCAACAGCAGCTCTGTCAACAACAACAGCACAACAGAGGCTAGTGTATGTCTAAAACTGGCACCAGAATCCACCCAGCAGACTCAGTTTCTGGAGGACTTTTCCCCACGCTCACTGCCTGTGACTGTTCACTAGGGCACTCTGAAGTGACCGCAGCAAAAAGCCTTCAGATCTGTAAGTTGATGGAGAAGCAGCAGCTTCAGGTAATTCTTGGTGAAGCATACGAACTGCAGACTTCCACCTCCAAGAGTCCAGGTGCCTCCCTTTTTCCTTGCAGGGCTCTGCTCCTACGCTGCCCTTGGTCTATGAGATGCTGCGTACTGCTGCTTCTTTCCACTCCTGCACAGGAGGACTCTATCACACAAGACACTGAGCCCCCCAAAAGGATGGATGGAAGAAAGAGAGGACAGAAAGAGATTTCAAGGGGGAATTTGCACCCTGGAAGGGTAAAAACTGTATCAACAACACTGCCCAGTGATTCCCTGCCTCTTGGCCTGACCAGGGTTCCGAAGCAGCATGCTAGTACAGAGCTTCTTCGTTCAAAACTTGAACCTTTGAAATACAACGTTATACGTTTATTTTTGGTAAGATATCTGACCTGCAAACTTTGATGGCTGTGCTCATATCCTAGAAGCAAATAGCAGAGAGAGATCTTGGGGCCAGAAGTCTCACACAGGTCTGCCACTTGGCCTTTTGGTCCAGCCCCACCTGCCTCGTGGGCTGTATTGTTTGGCAGCCAACATATCTTCAAGAACTGGCTAATTTTGATGCTATTCCTAAATATTTCAAGCAAAATCAGGCAGATAACAATCGCACTGCTTCAAGGGACTGCAAACAATTCTCAAAACTGCTGCTGCTAACACCAGCTTCGTGGCTTTTCGTGCCAATGAGCCGATTTACCCACTGCTAGTTCCTCATGCTACTCTTGTGCCTGGCAGTCTGCACGGCCATCGGGGAACCCCAGGCAGAGGGTTTTAAACATGACTGAAAAACACAATGTGCAGAGACCTGCGGAGCGAGGAGATGTGACAAGGCAGCTCAGAGGAAGCAGAGTTGCTTATGCAGCCTCCTCAAAATAACAAATGCTTTACAAAGTTAAAAGAGGGAAAATTAAATGTCTGTGTTTTGTATATGCAGCTTTAACAGTGGCAGATTAGAAAATAACTTTGCTCATTACAAAGACTAGAGAAAAGACAGCACAAATCAGCTAAATGCGGGGGATTACAGTGATAGCCTGCACAGGGCACCCAGGGGACCATGCAGGCATTATTCAACACTTTGTCAAACATGGAGGAACTGGTTACTGTAGACAAATTTAATATAAAGAGGAATTAAAAACATCAAACAGCACAAAAGAATTTCTTACTGTGCTTATGGTTTCATGCCACCAACCACCCACAAAATACCCAGAATAAAAATTCACCCTTACACAGCAAAACTGTGTCACCTGCACAGGACTTCCCAAGCCACAGATGCACCTAATGCTCACACCGCACTTGCAGGTGTTTTTAAGTACAGCCAATACTTCAGTCTACAGCCTGCAGAGAACACGCAGCCATTCACTCACCTCTAGCGATCAAAGCAGGCTCGTGTGCAGCACCAGCACTTTTGACATCATCGGATGCGGCGCGTTGCCTTTCGAGTCATTGAATAAACCTCATACCAGGGTCTCTCTCTGTATTTTCATTCCAGGCTCTGTCAACCCGCACCCCTTGCGGCAGCGCATCCACACCATGACTGCACAGTATCTTGTCAGTTTTTTTGCCCCAGTTTCCCTGGGCAATGAAGCCAGACAGACACACACACACATGGAGCTTTCAAGCTTTATGACTTGAAAAATCTTTGCCCCATTTTAACTGCCAGGAATTTTCACCTGTGCTGTTTTTCACGGAGCTGCTTTGCTCTTTGGTCAGTACTCTCCCTGAAGGGCTTGGGAGCGAAGGTCGAGGAAGATGTGTGCTGTGCCAAGCTAGACTTGCTCTCAGGACAAGGGAAGCTATTGTGTTACCTTTCTCTCATAAGGAAGTTAAGGGGAGGACTGGCATGCTTGTCTGTGAAAGGGGGTGGCAACGGTTGGGTGGGTTTTTTTCCTCCTTTAATAGCAGCAATGAGGAAAGTATGAGAGAAGTGAAAACAGACCGAATTGTCAGGGCTCTCGGAGAGCAGCACATTGAAGATACTATCTTGTTTATAGTAAAGGTGTTTATGGTTGAACTAGTCTGTTCCTGTCGTGAGTCAGTCTGACCCAGCGCGGCCAAGGCACGTGCTAAAAACCTCAGGGGCACTGTGGGCTAACCAAGAAGGGCAGTCAGCACCAGCTGGTGCAACACTGGAAAGGGTCTTTGTGGGGTAGACCTTTTCCAGATCTCATCACACTGAAGTCAAGGCACAGTACACAGGCATCTTCCCAGGCTGAAGTCCGTTCAGATCTCATTTACATGAGCAGGAAAGCCATGCTAGAGACCTGGTCCCAACACCAGGGACAAGACTTCCCATTTAGCTGGTGCTCCGGCAGAGGCACCTGCCCCTTCCCACCACCCTGCAAAAAGGCTCATGGTTTCCATTCTTTCATGTTCCTCCTGCCTGTCCCCAAGGGGTTTCCTATGCCAGATATCTAAATGCTGACTGTAGGGTCCCCTCCCTTTCCATATACACCCATAAAAGCTGTGGCAAATGCACCTTGGGAAGACAAGGATGTGGACACCTGCGGATGTGCTGGGAGGTTGGGAAGAAAGGTACAGACAAAGGAAACTAGCAAAGAACACAGACCGCTTTTTGCCATCTTCCCTAAATCACCCCAAAGCATGGGCCAAGATGAACAAAAGCCTCTCCTTTGAACACAAACCTCCTGATCAAAGGCTTTCAGAGGTGTCCCCCTACCTAGGGGGTAAGGTAAGGGCTTCCAGTAGCTATACAGTCTCTGTGCACCTTGGTGTGACCGATTCCAAACATCCTACCCCTTTTCCCTATTTTTCAGAGCTGGCTTTGTGAAGTTGGAGAGTCTGTTGACATTCTGGCTTGTGTTCAGCTTTACCTCTTTGTCTATTCTGCTCTTTGTATTTATTATGTGATCCCCCGTCTCAGTGCCTCGGTTACTGATTGCAGAGCCCGAATAAAAGGCATCGCTAAGTAGAAAAGGACACAGCTACTTGTACAGAGATCGGCAGCTGAAGTGTTGCGAGGTCCATCTGAAAGGGGCGGCGAGAAGGGCACAGAGATACCATAGCATGTTTCCCTGCAGTCCTGCCTCCCATAAACTCTTGGTTTGAGCCTAAACCACAACACATACGCAGCCCATTGTCTCTCTTGCTTGAGATAAACTAAGGGAAATCCAGCTAAATAACCAGGGGGAAAAACACCCCCAAAACCAAAGGGGGGGTTCCATCTAATTGTTCAGATCAACAGCCTGCCACACTGGATGAGACAAATTTCCTCAGATCCTTTTGCCAGAGCTTTTCCCATGTGTTTGCGAGCTGCCTTGTCAGACAGCAGGGAGACAGATGGGCTCGCTCTCCACCCCCTTCTTGTCCTTAGAGGTGCAACTGAAGCCACACGTCACAGCTCTGCTCTCGATAAACTCCCACAAGGGGTAGATGGTCCAGTTACTTTTACTTCATACTTTCCCAGCTAGTGACAGAGCCCTCTTGGCTGGTCACTGCAGGAGTCGGTCCCTGGCTCACCCTTCTCAGTTACTGCTTTTCCATGATGCAGATCCCCACGTCCGCACTGGGCAGTAAAATACACTCCCGCCTTCCCCCGTGGGGGCTGCCAAGCCAGCCCAAAGGACAAGCTGGAGCTGAGGTCCCCAAAGCCCTGCGAGGTGGCAGGCTGGTGGCATCCTTCCCCAGACACCCTTCTCCACCTGAAGTCTCTGCACAGCTAAACCTGCCCAGGAGCGAGCTGCGGCCGTGATGGAGAGCGAGCACAATGCTGGCGGCTTCTTGGGAGGGGGGGAGGGGAGGAGGAGGGAAAGGTGGGGTGACTCACTGGCCCCTGGGGCACAGCCAGAACCTGACTAATGTGTTTCATCAATCCTCCTGAGTTGCTAATTGGATACATTTCATTCAACAGACTCACCGGTGGGAGAAGAGCCACGAGGCAGGTACAGATACGTTCCCAGCCCACTCGCTTTGCATTAGTCCTCCTGCCAGATGCAGGGACCACACAGCAATGCCCTTCCTCACTCACCTCCCATTAGTAAAGCAGAACAGCTAAACCCTCACATCCCCCCACAGCCTTTCCACTTGCTCCATCCCTGCTGTGGGGCTGGGGAGGGGACAGCACACAGGAAAATCTCACCAAGAGTAAAGGGGGAGGGATGGTTCATCTACAGTCCCCATTTCCCACTGGAGGGTACCTCTAGCAGATGAGGGCCCTTCAGTGCCTCCAACAGAAGATGTATTTTGAAGCTGTATTTACAGAACAGCATTTGAACAGGGAACTCACTGCACCACTGGAGGGAAAACCAAGACCCCAGTTGCAGGAGGACATAAGAGATGACACCTGCTCTTAGAGTCTTTGTGCCCTACCCATATCCCATTTGGGAAACAACAACTACTATTGTACAGGACCCAACAGTTGTTCCTCTCACGGCATCTTTCTACCAGTACAGTTGTGTTGGCTATGGAACTCATCACTCCTGATCTCCCAGTCTGGCTCATGGGAGAGCAGCAGCACTGGCTTCTCTTGAAGGGTAGAGCTGGGCTTCAACAACTGCGAAGTTACACTTGACAAGTGGCTTACTTCGGTATGAGACATGATGGTACACAGAGTGGTGTTTTCATAAGCACTTCTGGGTGTGCTGAGGACAAGCATGTTAGAAAAGCCTCCAGGGCTGTCAGCTCAGTATCTTTCACCATCTCTAAATGCTACTGGAGTCATGCGAACACTCCCTAGGGTCAAGCCTTTGTATAAAGGACTCCTCCCTCAAAGTCAGACTACATCACATCGCCCTCCCCAGGCACAGCAGCAGAACAACACAAGCACCACTGAAGGCTCAAGGCCCTGTCCTTCAGGTCCATACAGGGTTAGTCCCCTGGAAATGAGTCAAGTTCTGCCCATCGCACCAGGCTGAGCTTCAGTTTACACCACAGCAATCAGTGGGTTTTTAGCACAACAGGGAGCAGACTTTACCCCAGGTACTGACTGCATCATCACCTGGCACCGCATGAGAAAAGGAGATCTGCAGGGTCTGGCTCCACAGTAATGCCTTTGGGGCAGTGACTTTGTTGAGTTTCAGTTAAACAGTGACACACACGGGTTTTGGTTTAGGCCTTAAACCTTATTTCTTTCACTTAAAACTAAGGTAACAGATGAGTCAACCCTTCCTTCCAACCTGTGCTCTTCTGTCCCCTGCAGGTTTCCACTCGCAGGGTAGGCAGGCTGAGAGTCAGTGACATGATCTTAATAATAACCAAACAGCAAAATAATTAAGTTTCCTTTGCTAACTCTGAAGGAGCTCTTACTACACATGCTGCTGGAAGCACAACAGCTTGGTGATACCAGGCTGCCATGCCCTGCTCCACCAGACACTTCAGAGGAGAAAGCAGAGTTCTCCTTATGCCGCCACAGCAAGAAGACTCCTGCCTTGTCCAGGAGCAGTGCTTCTCACACCCACATCCCACTGCAGGCTCGGGGATGCAGTCCTCTACCTTTTCTCCCATGGGGCTTGACCACAGAAAGCCAAACACTAACATTTTTGCATAGAGGACTCAATAGGGATAAGTGTGGTGATGGAAATGGTGGGTGAAGTTATGACTGAAGAGAGCTTCTTAAAGGTATTATTGACTTAATTCCATTAGGAGATTGGTTCTTGGAGGTGCAGCTTCTCCAGCAGTTGGGTCCCTCCCACCCAGAAATGGAAATAGACTTGGAAAGGAGCAGACTCTCCACATCAGGGTTCCCTCTGTCCTCCTTACTCTCTGCTCATAAATAAAGACTTTGGATTTCAACTTGCACAAAGCATTTGGGGGATTTAATTCCTGACCTCCCCCCCCTTTTTTTTTTAAAGGTCAAGTCATTACATCCTCTCAGACCATAATGCCCAACTTAGACCTCCAAGTGGTCTGGCAATGTAAATTTGTCACGTTATCAACACAGAAACTGCTTCAGAAGAGAAAAAGAGTAAAATGTCACCTCTCAGAGCGAGAACAAGTTCCCTGTCCTTTGCTTTTATTCAAGTCCAGATACTTTTCCCCAGCCAACCGCTGCCACTGAAGAAAGCACATAAACATTTGCTCTTGGGCTGAGATGCGTGGTGCCAAGCCGCAGCCCCCAGCCAGTACGGACACAATCTCTACGTTTAAAAACACAAGCGCTGGCAGCTCAATGAGCAGGGACCCGTTTGCTGGAATGAATATTCAGTCTTTCTGCAGCATGGGAAACATCAATTGTTTGGTGTGAAATAAATCACGTCTTTCTTGGGGGGATTTTAATGAGACCTCCCCCCTCTTTTCCTGACACTCTCAGACTCAGGGTAAGAGAAAAAAAGCGAAACAACATTCCAACGTCTCTCCATCAACCCTGCATCGTAATGGCCCAATCAGGGTAATTAGGATGTCTCATGTGTGTTCAGGGAAGCTTTACCCAGCAAACCCAGCCCACTGTTCATTATATTACTGCAGCATAGCTAATTACTCCTGGTTTTAGAGGGAAGGGGAGCACACCAGCTTTGTATGTAGCTGGGAAAAAGGGCTGTGCTCAGTACAGTCAGGTTTTGGCTTTACCTCTAGTCCTACTAGAAGATCTCCTGGTACACTGAAGGCTACAGGATGTGAGGAGAGGCTGATCTGGGTGGTTATTTCTTAAAAGAACCAGCGTAAGGACCTACATGCCCCCAAGACCCCTTTATTTATCTCCAAACTCCTTTGGAGCAGAAGGGCAGCCAGACACCTTCCCTGTGGCCCCAGTGCCAGCCTGAGCACACGTGAGAGGAGAGAAACATGCGTGTAGAAAACAGAGACCCCTCCCCACCGTAGAGACTCCAGGCAGCCCTTTGGGGCAGGGAAAGCATCACACCCTGCCCTGGCAAGAGACACAAATGGGAGCCTTTCCCAAAGCTTCTGGGAGCTGGATGTGTACTCTCCATCTGCCTCACTAGCTGCCACGGGCACAGCCACGATCCCCCAGGTGTGCATCCACACTCAGGCTGGCAGACCCCAACAAGCCCCTCTGCCACCAGGTTTATGGAGCCCCAACAGGGATCCCATCACAGAGAGGAGCTCTGGGAGCATTTGTAGCCCATCTTGCAGTCACTGGCTACCACACGAGCTCCTCACAACCCACATCTCCACACCACCGGCCTGATTTTCCATCTTTCCTGCTTATGTGGCACTGTGTCCAAGCTCAGGCTTGCTAGGAATGGATTAGAGCTCCACTGTTGATACCCTGCTATTTTCTCATCTACAGATTTGGCTAAAACACATAGCAGAAATGTTGGTGTGTGGATGTGAGATAAGGGAGGACAACACTGTTGTCTCAATCAAGGCTGCACTGAGCTGGGCACATGGCTGCACAGGGAGACTTGATCCAGTTTACATCAGTGTCTATTTCTCTACAAATATTTCCAGACAGACCTGGCAGGTAGACTCAGTCCCTTGTTTCGTGGCTGTCTGCCCTTTTCCCTTCTTGCTGCCTTAGTTTCCTCATGCCTAGAGAAATTTCTTTAGCAACAATAATTCCCAATTCACACCTTTACGAAACCTCATGAGTTATCATCTGTGCTTGGAGAGGAAATATTTGAAAGACTGAACCGGAGGAGATGATAAACCAATCTTTAAACATAGCAGCTGTGATGGACACCACTGAAAATCCACTGGGTGCAGATGTGGACTAAACTCCAAGCGCTCTGCTGTGTTTCCATATCACGTGTGCCTTCTGCACATACATGGTCTAACCCAGAATCATCGAATGGTTTAGGTTGGAAGGGACCTTAAAGATCATCTAGTTCCACCCCCCTGCCCTGGGCAGGGACACCTCCCCCCAGCCCAGGTTGCTTCAAGCCCCGTCCAACCTGGCCTTGAACACCTCCACGGATGGAGCTTCCACAACATCTCTGGGCAACCTGGGCCAGTGTCTCACCACCCTCAAAGTGAAAAAATTTCTTCTTAATATCTCATCTAAATCTCCCCTCTTCCAGGTTGAAGCCATTTCCCCTCGTCCTATCACTACATGCCGTTGTAAAGAGTCCCTCCCCAGCTCTCCTGTAGCCCCTTTAGATACTGGAAGGGGCTATAAGGTCTCCCTGGAGCCTTCTCTTCTCCATGCTGAACAACCCCAACTCTCTCAGCCTGTCCTCATAGGACAGGTGCCCACTTCTAGACCAACAGTTAACCTGGGAACCTGCCTTTAACTGCCAAATAAGTCCTGTGACCAAACTGACATGCTAAAGGGGTGCAAGTACCACCCAGCCTCACCGCCCTCTCTGACCAGCCCCAGCTCCCATGTTCAGACAGGTATTTAATCCCTTCCAAAATGGGACAGCCCTCTACTCATTGCACACAGGCAGGCAAGAGGTTAACACTCATCAGGCAGTGGAACAGACCGTAATCCCACAGGGAAATGGGCCAGTTGCACAGGCAGCCTCAGACCCCCTTTGCTGTGCAACCACAGAAGGAAATCCAGTCTGCTCTCACTCACATCACTGCCTCCACTGAAATTAATGCTACAGGATTAGAGAAAAGCCAAGCAAAACAAGGTCTGAGTCATGCCAGAAGTTTCTTCTGTGGCTGCCCAAGAGTGGAGTTTGACATCTCGAGGCTCTGATTTCACCACCAAAATGAGCTGCCAGAAAGGAAAGCTGACATGTTGTTGTCCTCTAGTTCCTTGAGTCTAATAATCTCAAATGCTTTACAAGTATTAATGACCCAAACCTCAGATGGTGGCTGGAGACAGGAGAGTAATGATGACCATTTGATCCTTGGAAAGCGTAGGCTGTCATCTCAGATAAAATCTACAGTACTGCTGAAAAAAAAGCAATTGCTTATCTCCACTCTGTCCTTTAGTGCAGGAAAGGAAACTAGAAAAGAGTAGGGGATGATTGAAGAAAAGACAAAGTTACCAGAAACACTTGTCTGCAGCATTACAAGTGACCGAAAAAAGCTGTGGCGCTGACGAACCTGTGAGCATCAGGGATCGGGCAGATCAGCTGAGCCCTGATGTATTAGAGACAGGACATAACCTCCATTTCTTTAATCTCCCCAAATCACTTCATTGTACTGATTCTCTAAAACGTGCTTATTCCAATAGCTGCAGAGATACCGGATACATCCTGTGGGCTGCGAGAGGTGACCCAGCAGTGAGAGTATTGCTTCATACATGTATGAGATTGGCTAAGCGACATGCAGCTGACTTACAGAATTACTAGCAGAAAACAAGCTCTGCAACCGGTAACAAGCCACGATACATTAGATCTGTCAGGAGTGTTTTTCAGAAGCGTTTAATCTCTTCTTTAAAGAGGAACCATCAGTACTAATGAACTGCAATTGTGACAGCTCAGTGCAGAAGACCAGATTTTAAATTCTGTATCCGACTGTTCGTGCGGTAAAGGGACTCAAATAATGCTGCAGGAGCATCAGGTCTTTGTAGGAATTTGTCGACCCTTTCGCTACTGTGTTAGATGTTACAACTGTGATGGAAGGCCTCAAAGACAAAGGCAGTTCACAAAGTTACTATCTAAGCAGCAGTTCATATTTCAGAACATATTTTCCATAAAAAACTGCAGAAACTAATTTATCTGCACTCATATTCCCCAGAACGCAGCCATCATGGGACAGAAAGCAGCAGGGCACAGTCCAGCTACCGCAGGCTCTGGAGAAGTGGAATTTATCAATAGAAACCCTTCATTGCAACTCCTGAGGAAAGAGCTATGGGATCAATTCTATCAGGATACCTCACCACCTTCCAAGTGACAAGCAGAAAATCCACATCACTTTTCTCCCTTCCCAATAAGCTGTTGGGTGATGTCCATCAACTCAGTTGCAAAGGAAGCTTTGAAGAAGTGTCTCACTTTGGAAGCAGCAACAATCCCAGATGACAGCTGGAGAAAAGCTGCTCTATCTCACCTTCCCATCACCTAGAATGGGGTAACCCCTGAGGATATCAATCACGTTTTAAGCAAATTTTTCAGTTCCTTTACTTGGCTCCTTCCTTGCCTTGACGATAAGCTAGAAAAAGGCAGTACTATCCAAACTGGGTTTGACTTGTAAAGCACTGGACAGAGGGAAGAATCTGAGGACAGCACCGGTGCTGGTGAGGGGACAAGATCTGGCTCCTGCAGCACAGGGCACCAGTAAACAAAACTGATCTTACTGTTAGTCTTTCAGTCAAACAAGCCTGACTCTTAGAGGGTCAAGCTTATACAACTCATGGTAAATGAAGCCTTGAGAAATACAGAGTATAAAGGACAATAGGAAGACTATAGAAATTTCAAAATATATATTCCTTTTAACCAAATGAAAGAATGAAGAAAGAGAAAAAAGGAAAGGCTAGAAAAGGTTTGGTCCTCGCAAAATCCAAATCGGAACTTTTATGACTTGATGCTTTCATTAACTCCCAAAAGAAAAAATTGCTGTCTGAAAGCAGGAACCACTCCGTGACCTGCGAGACATCTGCCTGCACTCGGACAATGTCACACATAATGAGGACACAGCTGGCAGCGGTGGCTCCACAAGTGGCTTATATTACCCCATCCTGCTGCTTCACATCACATCTGACATTTTTGTGTCAATTGCTGTATTTCAGAATGCATTAGTGAGAGCAGCAAACACCTTGGGGCAGGGGAGAAAAAAAAGCCGTACTTGAGTTGTAGCTGGCTGGGAGAAGAGAGAGTGGGAATGAGTATTGATTAGCAGATGCTATACTACTTTTGAAGCTTGCAATATTGTCTTAGGTGACACTTCTGCAACACCCTCTGGCCCATGTTATGAGCATTAATAACTCCATGCCCATAACTTGCAGAAGGGGCAGAAATGAACATATCCCCATTTCCACAGTTAGAAAAAAAACCCAACAGTGCTCATGATTGCGGTGACATATTTTAGCAAGACACACCAGATTTGCTCCCCCTGGGGTATTTACATCTTTGCACAGACTGAGATGAAGCAGCAACCTCTCCAGCAGTCTGTCTAGCAGCATTTGTCCACACAGGAAAACCACAGATGCACACACACGGGCTTAAAATAAGATGAGCTGATGGCACATCAGAGGCTTTGCCCTGGATGGTAACACAAGGTAAAAACATATCAATAGTTTGGCATAAACTTATTTCCTCATTTTCACTCCTGACCTGACTTTCTCCCCCTTGGGATTCTACTTTGAGGTTTTCTTTTAGGTTTCCAGGAAAGGTTTTCACCAGCTTCCAAGGTCAGGACGCCACGATGGCAACTGCATCAACTGGTCAAAGTTGGTCAGTTTTCATAAAATAACTAGAAGTGAGACATCTTCAGTCAAAAACATCCATGACCAAGGGTGACGATACAGGTGCTGGGAAGGGACAGAGGTATAAGGAAGCTCTAAGGACTTGGCAAGGAGACCAGTCAGCACTGTTTCTGCCACTTTGGGAGAGGAAACAGGCAAGAGAAACCAGCAGCACCTCTGAGGGGCTTATTTTAAGCTTCAGAATGAGCAGTGTGCACTGGAGACTAAGTGAACCAGAGAATTTCAGCACTGAGGGAAGAGTAGCCAAAGGGAAATCATCTTGTTATTTTATGAAAGAAAGAATTTGTGCATTTGGTTCTTTTTAAATAGACTACCTCCAAAAATTTGTTCCTGTTACTTTCTCCTAAGGATGAAAATAAAGGAAAAAAAAAATCAAAGTCAATTCAGAATCTTTCAAGCAGACTTTGACAGTGAAATTATTGAGCTAATTAAAACCAGAGGTGAGTTTTACCCAAAATCTATTGCAATCTTATTTGCCTTGTCAGTAGCTCTGTCAGGACAGTTGATTTTGGCTGCTTATAATACTGCTTTTTAGCTGGCATAGGGGTTTCAAGATCTCCACTCAGCACTGTTCAGGCTCCCCTCCCTGGGCATGCCCTGGCCACGCTGTTGCCGAAACACCTTGCACAGCAAACTAAATAAAGCCACTGAAGCGCAAAGCGGTATTCGGTGTCAGCAAGGGGATGCTGGCAACATCACTGTCTAACATAACAACGAAAGATCCTTCCTGAGCCTCTGAGAGCTTCTGGTCCGTACGTTTCCATCTTAATTTCCTCCCTGATAAACAAAAATATTTTAACTGGTCACAACGAACCTGACACTGAAGGCATCTCTGCAGAGATATTCCAGAAGTTGGGTGACTGAACTGAGCGAAGACTTAATTTTCAATCCTGGATTTGGGAAAGGTCCCTGCCCTCACACATATCTACCTGAAAGCAACTGCCAGGCTGTGTTGGGCTGAGCCTGAGCCCATCCCAGCAGCCTGCTGAGCAGATCTGCATCCGAGAAAGGAGCAGCAGCATCCCCTGAGCATCCATCACAGGCACCAGGGCTGGCACACACCTCGCTGTGCCTCCAGGTTCACACAGGTTTGTTTCTAGAACCATCTTCCAGGGTCAAACAGGTACACTTTTTCAGCAAAACTTTCCTTTGTTCTGGGGATTTATTATTGATGTTACTATGGTTCCCATCTTCAGCTCAGACCTTAAAAGTAAAGAGCATTGGTGTGTGCAAATTGAGGGAATTTTCCAATCACAAACTCGTAGCACAAAGGGACACTGGCTCTTTTTGTACCTTGTTTTTATCTGTTATATTTGCGTGGAGGGACAAGTTCTTATTGTGCTATACAGCCCTCAAATCAGCTGCACTTAAAGCACAGCTAGTCAATAGGCCTTTTTTAATTTAGAAGCTGAACAGATTTCAGCTGATTGAATGAATTGCACAGCTTTTTTCACCCTATTGTAGAATTACTTTTAAAAATCACCTCCCACATTTGATTTTCTGTGAAGTCAGAATCAGACTTCCGTCCATACTTTGTACAGTAACAGATCCAGAATCGAGTGAATCAATACCTTTTGAATGGAATTCCCTGCGGCTGTGCTCGCACCTTTATTTACTTCCTGCAAAATTCTGGGCGAATTTACTTTACTTGGATAAGCCAAAGCCTGAGCTTATTCTTCTAGGTGTGTGCGTAAGAACTATCCCTGCTGTTCATGCACGGTTGAGTCAATATAAGAGAAGGATTAAACATCATGTTTTATTATGAGCACAACTGTGCACACACGGGCCTGTCACATAGTGGCATACAGTATTTAACAAGCCAGAAATGCACGCTAAACTGCTATAAATGCAGTGATTATTCAGATAGTCACAGATAGGGCGTCCACACAGGGGAGGCAGATCTGAATAGCTACAGCACAATTATAACCCTGCCATTACGCTGGATAATTTCCTAGCAGACACGCCAGACTCCCCCAGCACACAACACAGCCTTTGAGCCAAAGATCCATAAGCCAATTTACATGGAAAATTAGGAGGTGTCAGAAGAGACAAAACTAGACAGGTCTCAAGGATATTAATTCCTGCTCCCTTAGCCTTGAGCTTTCAACGTATCATTAATTTAAGATTGTTGATGTTAGACTTCCGTCAATGCCACGAAGAGGGGGAACATTTCACTTCGGCTGTACTTGCGCTGGGTGAAGACAAACCAGTGAAAGAGCCAGCCTGCACGTGCAGGTTAAAGCACTTCCAGCCCAGGCACACCAAGACCCTCTCTCCGACAGCGGGCAGACCACAGCTCGCTCCCAGCTCTGCCCTGTCTGCAGGGCTCACCCCAACCCGACTGCCTGCAACGGGGAAGAGATGGCAAATAACACAAAGCTACTTCCACAAAGAGCTCTTAACTTCAAAGGTTACCCAGCACCATCCTCTTCCTATTTTCACCTCTTCTCAAGCTCCCCACCAAGGCTGTAGACATCCAGGGCCATGACGACCTTGCTCTGGAGGACACCTCCCTCCCTCTGAGGGCTGCGAGTTGTTAATCAGAGTTTGATACAGAGGGGTGCAGAGGACACCCAGCACCCCGCCAATCTAGTCTACCATCTATGAATTTATGATACATCTGCAAGCAATTTGCTCTGGGCCAATGAAGCAACAGCCAATTAATTTGTGGCTGGGTGCAGTTACATCAATAACAAAGCGGATAAGGGATCTAAACTAGTAGTGCCTGCTACAAGAAAATTAACTGTCCGTTTAGGCAGAGCAGCATGCAGTAACGAGCTGATGGTCGTATCAGTGAGTCACTAGATGAGAGACTAAAGCTCCATTTGGATGCTGTTATCAAGTTTTAGCTCTCCCCAGAAGCTAGGGCTTCGCACAAAGGCAGGGCAGAAAAGGCCATTTCCATCAGGTTTAGCAAATACAGCTGTAAGATGCTGAGGTTTGGCCACGCTACTTCTCACAGGGCCTCCAGCCCACAGCCAAGGTGGTCCCCTGCCTGGCTCTGTATCCCCTGCCAGTGACATCCCGCATGCATCCACACAGCAAACGAGGGCTTGTCTTCACCCGCTCTGGGAGGCAGCTCAGCTCCCCAGGGAGGGCTGTGCCAGCAGGTCTCAGCCATGTAAGCTCACCGCACAGCGCCGAGTGCCTCCTGCCCATCAGCGTGCACCAGCCTCTACGCATTTGTTGGTTTGAATTCAGGCACCTGGCTTTGTTTTCCCCCCTCCTCGTTTCCTCAAGCAGCAAACAGTGGAAACCCAGAGAATCATGTCTTATTGTGTTTGACACAGCAATTCTCACCCTGGATCTCCAGTTCCGGCCTTTTGGGCATGATTCCAGTATAAATACCTGACTTGCTCCAGTTAATGCCTGCAGTGCGGCAGACCCCAAAAGTTCAGGCCCATCAGACAGACTTGACACCACCTACAACCCAACAACATGGGCCATATCCTTCCTCCTCCAAAGCTCTCCCCCACAGCACAGGCAGCCAGCCTTTCAGGGGCTACAAGGAGAGATGGCAGCAAGTTCTCAGCTCTCCGAATACCCGGAGGGTGCCTGTGAGATGCGTTTGTGAGGTCTCTCCCACCCACTTGCCACACTATAACCACAAGTCATTTTGGGTTCTTATCCTTAACTATCAGTGCTTGGTGTGACGGGACCCCAACCCTCCGGCATTTCAACTCGGCCATACCAGGGTCAGCATCAGTGGAGTACGTGCTGGGTGTGACGAATCTCTCCCTGGGATCACATATAATTTCCTCCACCTCGAGAGGGAAACTGCCTCTGAAGGGGAGCAGCAGTTAAAAATCAAACCAGACAGCTAGACTGGGACTACGAACCAAATCACCATGCAAGTTGCTGCTGTAGGCAGTGCTGCTCCTAGTGCCTTCACACTGAATTCACACCCTACCTTGTTAATAAGGCCTTTTGAGACAGGCCATGGAATTATGCTAAATTAAATGAAAAACCAAGTCTAAGACTGGCACACTGGAGGCACTCCTCTTCCTCCCAGGAGCCTGAATGCATTTTAACTCAAACCTAAGAGGACTGATGAGGTGAAAGCACTGTATTTTCCCATTAGCATTTCCCCACTTTTCCTCAAAAGAAACACCAAGGAACAGCTCCAGAAACTCATTTCCCTTATGAGCTATAGTGGTGGAGGAAAAGCAACCAGGCAGCACTGTTGCAGACCAATGGAGGAGGGAAATGGCCTCTGCAACCATTTCAGTCTTCCAGCTGAAATAAAGACCCTGCTCAGCAACAGCTGCAGCTCCTCATCCAATTTTAACCCTGCAAGAAGGCAGTCAAGCTCCATAGACACCCCAAATCCTGGAGTCCAGCCTGCCAAACCAGCTGCCCCTTCAGCAAGGCACTTTATCCTCCCAAATCTCTACTTCTACCTGCAGCTTTTGTAAGAGATTTAAATTAATTTAAAGCCACAATTAAGGCTCAACCTTTCACATTCTTTAAGAATAAAGAGCTGCAAAACCAGAAAATCCTCCACATCTGAGCAGGGCCAGGTCATTCTGCATCAAAGATGGGGCAACAGAGCTGAATTTGTGCAGCAGTTAACAGCTCAGGATTAATTAGCACATGCTGAACCCAACCCAGGCCAGTCCCTAGTTTGCTGAGCAGCCACACCAGGAGGCAGCTGGACATCTTTCAGCAGCAAGCACCTGCCAGAGATCTTTGTGGAAGGCCACCGTTGACCTCACACGGTTGAGAGCTCAGTTCAGCCCTCCCCTTGCTCCAACTGGGGGCAACACTTCCCTCCAGCCAAAGGACCCATGACTCAGCTGTGAATCACCCACCAGCCTCTTCATCTCATCCAGCGCACCAAACCTTGCCTATGAACAATTAGAAAGATCTATTGTCATGCTAAGCAGCCCGCTGGGCCCCTTCGGCCCCCGACGACTCCTCCATTCACCGTCTGGGTTGCAGGGGCAGAGGTATTTTTAGTGCAGCCAGTGTATTTAAACAAGAAATGGAAATGGCGCTTTTCTGGCTGATTTACCAGCGGTGGTTGCAGAGCGCGGGGCTGCGTGGTTGCCATGCCGCCTCTAACCAGAGGCAAGGAGCAGGCGAGGAGCAGGAGCGCCGAGACGCAAAGCCCGAACAGATGAATCACGTAGAGCAGCGAGGCTTGGGGGAGTTTTAGCCTCCGAGTCGTCAGAGCGATGCACAACTTCAGAGGTGCCCTTTGCAGCTGAGGTCAGGCCGGGTCTGTGCGCTGCATCCTCCAGCAAGGACTCCACTCCCCAACTGCGCGACAGCTGCTCACGAGGGTTTGGTTTGTTCATTCAGCTCAAGCTGGAAACTCACACTTTTGTCTGTGGAGAATTATAGTGGCAAAAAAAGCAAACCCAAGAGGTTTTGGGCAAGGAAAAAGTCAGCAGTGCTTTTCCCAACAGCTGTGCAGGCAGACAGCAGCTCAACATGCTGCAGACTCCACTTTGGGAGGATCACAGCTCTGTCTCCGTGGGGTGGTGAGTCTCCAGCATGAGCATGCCATCGGGCAGCAATGCAGGACAGGTTTCTGGAGGTCTTCGTTCTCCAGCACAGTGGTAGACAAATTTTTCCCCAAACTGGTGGGCAAAATTATGCAGTTTTCCAAGCACACCAGGGGATGAAGGCAGTGGCAGAGGCAGTGAAGGACTGTCAGCACTGGGTAACAGTCTCCTTCAGCCTATAAGGTAAGCTACATCCTACAGGAGAAGTAGCAGCACCACTTCACTTGGATGGGTGTGAAAGAGCTCATCCAAAGCAAAGGCTCCTAAGTACACTTTGCAAGAATGAATTCACTATATTGTCCTCCAGAAAGTGATACAAACTAAACCCTGTCAGTCACATATTAAACAATTTCTGCTTTGTAGGTTGTTCACAAGCAGTTTTGTGAGGAGATGACATTCGAGATGAAGTATGTTTTAGTTCTTTCTGCTAAGTGTAAGATATCATTTGGTTTCCAGGACAAAGCCATTTTTATTTCAAAAGACAGATAAGCAGTTTCCAGAGTTCATTAGTCTCACAAGCTTCTCTGACAGTAAATACAGCTAGTGACTGTTCAAGCTGGAAAAGAAGTCCCTTGTATGAGACAGGGACAAGGATCTGCTCATCTTTAAATAGAGACACTTCAGAAGGCAGCAACCACTTCCAGAGCACCTCAGACACTTGAGTAGCTCAGCACCCCTGCAGATTGGGAAACTTACATTTTAAGGATCACTTAACAGGCTGCAGTAGCTAAATGGCTTTTTCACATCCATCCTGGGGGAACTTTTTCCATTCCGTTTTAGCAGGGAAAAGAGATCAGCCTCCACTCACCCACAGACAGCAAAGCAAGTTCCCCAAACCTTCTTCCCCCACCCATGCTGGAAGCTTGGCTCAGGCTCCACAGGAGGTCCCTTGCCCCCAAGTAGCCACATTCCCACCACAGACCAGGAGCTTGGGCTCACAATCACCCTGCACCAGGTCACTGCAGCTCGCCCAGCTTAGGACAGCCCCATTTCCCCATGGACATAAGCTCTGCCCCAGCCTGGCTGTGGTGAGAAGCTGGACAGGGTGAGCTCCAGTGCCTTTTTTTGTCTGGAATTAAAACTGCTTATCCAGCAAAGTTACAGGCAAGGATTATGATTTCCCAGCATAAGACAATCTTAAAAGAAGGGATCAGCTAGAATGAGTCAGGAGACTGGAAGAGGTGCCACTGCCATCTTCTCCTCCCAGAGGTCCAAGAGGCCAAGGGTCCCACGCTTTCCCACACCTGTGGGAGGGGAGCAGGCTCCTGGGTTTGGACCCTGTCCCCTCCAGAACTGCCAGGGCTCTCTGTGCACACACAGCCAGGAGAAGGGTCGATGTCCTGGCAGGAAAATTTGCAGTCACATGGACCCACAGCCCGGCACCCTCCCAGAGCACGGGCTGAAGGAAACACTGCAGCAGCAGCCATGCTGCACAGCAGGAGCCACACAGTAGCTTTGCAGTCTTAAAAAAAAAAAAAAACACAACAAAAAAACACAGCAAATGNTTGGGGGGGGGGATGGGGGGGGACAGGGAGAGGGTGCAATATAAAAGGAAGAAGGATGGGCTCCCTCCTATTGTCCCTGCTCAGCACCAAGGCTCCGACTCCATTATAGGAGACCTCCTTCTCATCTGCACACAGGCAAATCTCAAAGAGAACAAACAATTTAAATAGACCAGCTTTTATTTCCAAAGAGGAAAAGAATTCCTATTTGTTCTCAGGATTGCAATTTTCTCCCCATGCTGCAGAGGATACGAACAAACAGAACAAGTGAACAGGGAATGAAAGGGATTAATGAATGAATGAGTGGGACCTGGGCTCCCAGCTGCAGGAGGAAGGGGGGAAAGCCAGCCACAATGCGAGGGACTGCCAGAGCAAGATAACCTGTATGGCTAGTGTTTAGCATTACAGACACCAAGGGCTTTGGGGACCTCCGTTCAAATGGAGATGAATTAACAAGCATCTCTGAAAGGATTCATTTAAGGGGAAATCAAACAAAGAGAAAGGTAAGAAGGGTTTAAAGTTTAGACTAACCACATATTGCATAGAAAGGGCTGGTTTTGCCGAAATGCTGAACTTCTGACACCACTCAGTTCCCAACAGCTTTTGTCCTCCTTGAGAGGGACCCACATGATGCTCGTTTCTTCCCAAAGTCTTAAAAGCTGGAGAAAACCAAAAAGGCATTTGGTATTTACTGAGGTATTTATACCAAGCATTGCTCATTTAAGGCCCATTGACTCTCCTGGCTGGACCAGGGGTATGTAGCCCTGTGGAAGCTGCAAAACAAGCAAAAATTAAATCTTCTTTTTCCCTTATTTTCAAGCTATTTTAAGTCAAGTTCAACATCAGGAGATTAGAGGCAAAGTTTGTGATTAGGATTAGTTCTCAGCCTGGTGAGTGAGCGGATCCGATTCATGTGGCAGTAGGTTCTTTGCACTGACAGCTTCCACTAAGCTGCTTCACTACACCCTTCGCTCTTCATGCCCCAAGAAAGATCTTTGCTTTGGCTCACCAGTGCTTGGGAACAATGGGACACACAAAAGCTGCATGAAAGCCATCACAGTTTGAGTGGGAGAAGCAAGTAACACTGCCCTCTAAATCTAAAGCGTTAGCAGTTACCCATCATGCTGCTGTGATGCACGGCTTAATTTAAAAGCAAGCTTAATTTGCAGATTAATTATTATAGTCTCTGACTGGATGAGCTTGCAATAAATCACCTGGATGTGAAATTGCACAGCAATTACCTGACTACATTGAGCATGTAAAGGTTAGTAAAAAGGTGTCACCTAATGGAGACTGATGTTGGTGAACTGCAGGCTGCAGCCAGCAAAAGAAAGCCACAGTGCAAAGCAGGTCAGGGGAGGAGGTGGCAAACAAGAACACAGAGATCAAAATGTTTAGCACCATTCAAATCAGTCTTCGGGAGCAACATGCAAAACCAGTGCGGAATTTTCAGGGTCCTGCAAATTATGATGGAAGCTGCTGGAATCCCTCGCAGGCAAAGCTGGGACAGCAGATTTGAGATGAGCTACTGGTTAGGGCAAAACAACGCAGCTAGATCTCAAGGGGATTAACCTTCAACCAACAGTGAGGATGGAGATGATGGCTTTTGGGTACCATAAGCCTGGATTTCAGAAGCATCAGATTTCACCATGATCAGCCCAGTCCTGCAAAGCTATTCCCTTACAACAGCTATTCCCTTGCAACATCTTTTGGATGCAGCAGATCCCACCAAGCTGCTTATCCTGGGCCTGGGGCAGAACACATGCCCACAGGACCTTGGAGGACCCAAGCAAGAGATTGCCCAGCCGAGTCCCACCCCTGGCCAGGGGACTACTGGTTTCTCATGAATGCTAACACCCAACACACCTCTCACCAGGGAAGGTCTGAACCAGCCCATTTCCACCACAATCACTGCCCCAGCCAACGCTGTTCTGATAGAAGAGCCAGAACAGTGTCAGGTGAGTGTCTGTCCTCAGTGCGACACACAGCCTGTGCAGAAACCTCTCTTTGCCTGCTTTTGGCTGGCTGCAGCCTCACTGCTCAGCAGTGCCAGGGACTGGCTCCAGTTCTGTTTGGGATTCTGTTTTCAAAGAACCAGAATTTCAGCTCCATTTTTAAAGAGGCTCAGTGCAGGGCCATGGGGCACCTGACACTAGAAACAGCTTTAGAAAGCAGGCCCAAGTGTGTTATCTTCTTCAAGCCAGGACAAACTGGAAACAAGGATACAAAGCAAAGCACCTCAGTCCATCAACACTAACAACACTTGTAGCCTCACAGATGAGATCCAATTTGCCAGAGGAGATGGGATTTATTACCATGATCAAAGGACTAGGAACAAATGCAAACACTTGGATGGAAGCTGTGAACGCTACAGCATTATAAAAACTCATCCAGGGCTTGAGTTAAGAGAAGCAGCCGAACCAGGCTGTAATCTGCATCCAGGGCCAGGACCTTGATTAGACCCAGCAGGAGATGTGCATCCTTCTCTAATTCACAGCCGCCTCCTTCACCGCAGGCTGCCCAGAGGGTTGCTCAGCAACACAAGGGCTGATACTGCCAATTTATGTGGAGCAAGCCCTTAGGCTCCCAAGAGGAGATGCTCTTACCTGACACTGTCTGCAAGTTGCATTTGCCCTCAGCCACGATGAGCTGCCAGGGAAAGCCAGGAGCCTCCGTCATCCCCACCGCTCACAGGGCTGTGACCCTGCCTGCATTGGATGCACCAAGCAAAGAGCAGCACGTTCGCATGGCACAGCTGCCTGCAGCCCTCTACTAACACATCCTGTTCCAGCAAACAGGACCCTGGCACCAGCTCTAGTTGTCCAAACTGAAAGCTGCAATAGGGTTGGATCCATCAAACGCTGACGCTCTGTCATCTTCCAGTAAGCTCCTGACACGAGGCAGACCTTGCAGGCAAGCACAGGAAGCACAGACCTGGACCTGTCTCTGCCAGCAGGCTCACAGGTACAGAAATGCAGCAGGATCCTTCTCCAGAATGGAAAACGGGCCACCACTGAAGTCCTGCAACCACTGCAGCCGACAACCGTAGGCTTTCCTCGTGCTCCTTCCCTTAACTCTCAAATGCAGCTTTTCAGCAGCAGCAGGCTCCCTGATGCCCAGCATGCTCCTGGAATAGCATTTGCTGCACGCATGGCCCCTCCACCAGAGCATTGGGATTTGTCCAAAGCCCCATGGCAGTGCCTGACAGCATCCTTCTTAACCCAAAAGGCCCTTTCCCAGCAAACTAGCAAGAGTCCCAGTTGTAGCCCCTATCTACTTCTCAATACTAAAAACACCAGAAAAGAAATATAGAAAGCCCAAGTTAACTTTATCTGCATTATCAGGAAATTAGCAATGCTGTCAGGGGGAGCTAAGATAAACTGTTCCTCCGGCCCCTGGAGAGCCCCACCAGCCATGCCTGGAAGGACCAAAGGCAGCAGGGGGGGGGGGGGGGGAAAAAAAAAAA
>VZSZ01007278.1:401423-527772 GCA_013398815.1 Ibidorhyncha struthersii | reverse complement strand
ATAAAAAAAATCATTCTTCACTGGGAAAGAAAAGTTTCACGAGGAATGAAAAGATGACAAAAGCTGCTCTGCTGTTGCAGAGCTCCTGGGGAAATGGGGCCAATTACAAAACCTGCCTGGGATTTAGCAGACAGCTGCTGGGAAACATGGCGATTTGAATGGAGAAAGAGAAATTAGGTTGAAGAATTATTAGCAATATAAGAGAGGAGCTTTCCATGCTCTACATTCAAAGCCAATGCAAGTGTGTGTAGCACTTAATCCTTACTAACATGTGGTTGCACAGCTGGAGCTATGGGTCCATCACCCTGGGGATGGCAGTGACTGCCCAGGGCTCAAGCCCTACTCTGTCCTGCTCTGGGTAGCTTCAGCCTCATCTTGCAACAGTGAAGCCTTTGCCTCTTCCACCTGTGACTGTTTGAGCTCCCTTGTTCTTTAACACTACACACAGGGGAGAAATGTACTTTTGGTTTTCAGTTGTATGCAAGTTTTGATGCGTAGGATTGAGATGATCAGTCACACATCTTACTCTGTGCAACAGCAAAGGTGCAGCTCTGTTGCACTAGTACCCAGCACCTTTCATTGCTGAACACATGACAGGGCCCCAGTCCAGCAGCCCTGCCCTGGGGTCCCCAACACCTCTCAGAGCTGTGTCTGTTTGCTCCTGGGAAGTATTTACTGTGCTGACACATCCAGTTTATTTACTTGCTTGCCTGAGAGCCGGTTATCTTGCTGCTGGATAGCTAGTTTCCCACAAAAAGCAAACGCATCTTTGGTATCCCTAAGAATCAAGGGCATCTCTGGAAGGTCTGGGTCTTCATTAGTCTCCAGACAGTTTTCCATCCACAGCAGAAGGAAGAGGTTTCATTAAGGACAAGGCAAACCATTCCCCAAGCAAGTCAGCAGGTAACAAAGGAAACCACTCAGTCACCTCACAACACATACAACTTAATTAAACAAGGATTCTTCCTCAAAGGCACCATCAGATTTCTGGAGCCATGGGAGAGCTGAGTGAAGAACCGAGCTGCCTGCAGCCCTGGGGCTGTGTTAGCAGGTCACATTTCCAATGCCAGAGAAAGACACTCCATTTTCCTGCAAATAGAGCTCATCAAGAGCAATGCTTCCCTGAAGGTTTCCCATCCCTGAGCGGTGCTGCAGCCCAATGCTGTATCATTCTATTTGCACCTCTACACAGAGGGCTCAGACCCAGACTCCCTCCAGCATTAGGGCAGGTACAGAAGGAGCAGCATTTTAGGTGGATATTAATTACTGCACTCCCTGTACCCTCCCTTGGAGACCCGTTGACTCCCTGCAGCTTGCAACAGGAGATCTGCTTGACCCGCACACTTTTCATCTCCAGTTCATAAAACAGAAGATAAAAAAAACCCTTATTTTATCAGGTGTTCCTAGCCTGGTGCTCCATTTCTCTCTATACCACCAGACAGACCCACTGGCAGCTTTTCCATCTGCAGATATGTCATTTAAATGGAATTATGCCAGTAGCAGGGATCATGCTGTTCCTGTTCTGTAGCCACGCTTTGGAAATGGATGCAAACTTATTTAATATCAAATTCTGACTTTCCTCAGATCTGTCAGTACAGCTCACTTGGCTTCAGTGCAACTGAAGTGCTGGGTACAGCTGAAAGCAGGATCTAGCATACAGCACTCCGGAGTTATTAGCAGTGCATGAATAATCCGGATACAATGCTCTTTTAATGCCAACAGCAGTGATAAAAGTGCAAGAACAGAGCCAGCAGAAGTAATTTTTCTGCTCACGTATGAGCACAGCCTGCTTTCCACCCACCGCCTCTGGCAAGCTCGGCACTAGGGAAGACCACGTCTGCCGCTGGTTCATTGAACGTGCTCTGGACATCTGAGTTTGTGGAAGCTGAGGCCAAGGCAGGACCATCAGCCCACCTAACTGTACAGCTGGCTTGGCACAGCCAGTACAAAGAGGTTGGCCAGATGTTCAAGGGTGACCAGGAGCCCCAGAACTCGGACCCTGCAGCCTCACAGTGCTGACAAGGGAGCCCATTCCCCACATCCCAGGGCAGGAAACGCCTCCTCTTCCCAACTGACCACTCTAATGACTATCGCCTTGTCAGCCAAAGAGGTGCTTGGTTTAGTCAAGGTGCAAGACAAGTCTAGCCAAATCACTCCATCCCATCAAGAGACAAAAAATTTCCCCCTTGGGGTGGAAGTCACTGGCAGATTGCACAGTATTTCTAGCTTCCATTGGTCTGATTTTATCCTTCAGACACAGGCTCTCATTGTGCCTTTTTCTGCAAGATTAAAGTGCTCTTTGCTATCTGGGAAAGTACTTACAGTGTAATTAAGTCACCCAGTCCTTCATTTGATAAGGACTAAGCAGATCAAGTTCTCACATTCCCTCCCTCCAAGGTATTTCCTTCTACATGCCTTCCAAGCTTTCAATACCTTTTTAAAAACCTTGATACCAAAGCTGTCCTGGTGATTTTAGCATCTCTGGCCTTGCCACTGCCCAAAGAGGGAAGAAATCACCTCCCTGCAACCATTCCTCCTTCCCACCCAGCAGTGAGAGGCTGGGAGACAGCCTTCCCCATCCACCACCCCCTTGGAAGCTCTTATATTTCACCCATTTGATAGCAGTGCTGCACACTGGTAATAGCAGCCTGCTGCAGGCGTCCCGTTACAGCATTGCACACTGGTAACAGAAGGGTTTCTGTATCCAGGGTTACCTTTGGATGTATAGGTATAATCAAAGGGCTTAACCTTGCTTGTTCCCACCCCAGACCCCGCTAGGCTGGCAGGATTATTGCTAACCCACATTGCAGATGGTTTACAACTCAACTCATTCCCTCCTAATGCTGTCCCCGGTATGCAAGGCAGCTCGTCAGCAGGTATTTCAGAGTCAGCTCAGGAGGAGATATAAATCAAATCTCATTTTAGGAGTACACCAAGGGAAAAAAAAAAAGTAGTCTCTCCAGATGCATTTGCATAAAGTTACATCTGGCCCAAGTTGACTCTGGACAGCCATTTCTGCTGTAACAGCTTCTTGCTTAAATTTACCCATCCCCACGGCTCCTGACAGCTCTCAGCAATGGCTGGACCTCCTGAAAGAAGGAAAATTAGGCTTTCAGGAGAAAAACATTTCTGTTCACTTCAGGGGCATTGCCCTCACTTTTCCAAGTACCTTGTTCAGAGCACTATGTACAAAGATTACATCCCAGCCTGTCCTCAAAGTTCAGCCTGAGCACACCTTTTAGCTTTTAAAGCCTCATAGATGGACAGGGAAAGATTTATAATGCCGCTCCTCAGTGCTCCCAACTAAAATAAATTAAACAAAAGCTGTTGATTTAGCTACACACTAATGGGAACTACTCAAGCCACACCTGAGGCAGATGTTCACATGCAGGGGCACAGCCCTCGCACTAAATTGTGCTTCCTGGTGCACAGCAGCACACAAGGGATCGGCTGGCATAGGAGCCAAGAAGTCACTCCAGGATCAAACAAGGCTGCCAAGGGTCCATTTCCATCATGTCCTCTATTCCCCATCGCAAATAGAGACTGAACTCTTTGCTCTGATTAAAGACAAATAGATAGGTACCTTTTCCTCCTGTAAGACATCTTACAGCTACACCTTTCATGCTGAAGCCTCAGTTCTGGTGTTTGAAGGAAACTGAAGCACCTCTTACAAGAGTTTTGGTGGGCTGCAGTAACCTCTGGGGAACAAATGCTGCTCTTGCAGCCCCAAATCATCAGAACCAGTCAACTGTCATTGAGAAGCTCAGTGCCCCCAGGATGACCAAAAGCAGCCGCTATCAGGACATAAGCTACTCCCCCAAAGCAGCCAGGAGCTCCCCCAACTGCCCCTGGCTCCCAGACAGTAGGGCCCAGTACGGAAGCAGGCTATCAACTTATTTCAATTTTTAGCAACAACATTATGGGGAAAGAGGGGGAAAGCAGCTTGGTTATTTGGAAAAGGTTTATGGGACAGTCCCTGCATGCGTGGCAGGAGCTGCCACACTCAAGGCTCACCTGGATGCCCTAGGGCTACTGCACATACAAAGGTGGACTCCATACCTCCCCTAAGTGCTCCATCTAACACATCTGCTGCCAACATGTTTTTAGGTGACTAAAACACACCTGTGCTGGGTAAGGTGACAATTACTCTATTCTTCACCATAAAGCCTTGTTGGACAGTAAAAAGAAGGTAACTGGATTTACAGGCTGGCCCCCAGACCCAGATGTGGCTGGCAGAAAGATAACAGCCCTTAGGCACTGAGCATTTTTCCACTTACATAGCCCTTTCAGAGCAGAAAGGTAAGGCTTCTAAAAAATCTGCCTTTTTAGTCCAAGTGGAATTCAATCACATAAAATACCATGTACACATTTGAGAGTCCTCAGGCTATAAGTTTGAAACAAAAGGGAGTTACAGCCTTGATGTGGGCTCCAAAAGTTGCGTACAACTTCAAATGCAAGAACCACTACTCAGCTGGGAAATGGCCTTAAGTCAAGGTCAGTCCTGTTCAAGGGTGGCAAGAAGTCAGCCAGAGTCTTTAACATCTATTGAAGGCCCCCAAGCAACAGGGCTCACCCTGCAGGATCCCACCAGCAGTGGGGACATTTGGGATCTACAACGCTCTGGGTATCCCATCAACCTGGCCAGGCTCCCAGCTTGGCTTCTGAAGCCACACATCCAGGGGGAGGGAGCCAAAGGGGATATCTATCAAGGGGGTTTTGCAAGTGTCATACTGCTGTAAGCCTCCCACAGCATTCAAGAGATGCCCAGGAGTGAGAGCTGCGTACCCAGCAGCAGGCAGCAGCGCAGAAACAGAGGCTGGCAACAAGAGAGGCATCAGACAAAACAGTCAACAATGCAGAGGATGCTATTCATTTGAAGACTATCACATGAAGCCTTCTAGCACCTTCCTCAGAGCAGAGCACACCAGCCTCTCCAACCTACCCAGCAAACGCTTTGCCAGCTGCCATGGGCCAGCTTTCAAGCAGCAGCCCAGTTTTGAAATAGCCCAAAGCATAATTGCAACCAACCTCACTTCCCACTCCACTCCTCAGTACCTGCTTTGTGCCAGCTGCTGGCTGGAGAGTCATCCCTTTCCACCCCATCCGGTAACCATGTCAGTAATTTGCTTCCCACAAGCAACGAAGAAAGCAAGCAACATCCTTTTTAGCCTTGCATACAGAGAACAAATCAACATACTGTAGTGCTGTAATTGAAGTTGTCTCAACCTGTCACCATCAAGGTTCTGTAGATGGGACTTAGTGTTCACAGGGCTGATTTGTTTGTGGAGCTGTTAAAATATCTTCATCATTGTAATCTCTGGGCTCTTAAGTTGAATTCAAGTGACACAGCAAGAGGAGCACATATTGTTAGCGCTCCAACTAATCAACGCAAAGACGTTCAAAATGCAAGCAGCAACACAGAAAGAGTTTAGTGGTCTCGGGGGTCACTGGTGCAGACATGGAGCAGCTCTCCACCCTTCCTTAGCACCTTAATTGCCCACTGCTCCCAGTCGCATCGTGGTTATGGACTCAGCCTTAGCAGCAGCGCAGCACCAGTTGTTTGTCCCATTTGGTTTAAAGCCTGGGGCACCCAGAACAGGTAAGGAACAGCCTGGAGCTTCACAAGCTCATGAGACACTGCAGAAGAGATCCTTGATCTCCCTGTTCCTTTCCTTAAACAGTATTTCTTCCTTTCCAGTCCCCAGCACAAGCTGAAGACACCCTGGGAGTCCTGACTCAGTCACTTGTCACTGACCCAAAGGCATGTCCCTACCAGGCATCTCCTTTCATGGAAAGCCCAGCAACAAGTGGCATTTTTTTTTGAGTGCTCCTCCAGACCAAAGCCCAGGAAGGACATTTCAGAGTACCTGGTGAGTGCAAACACAATGCAGGAGAAGTTATGAAACTTGAGCAAGGAGCATAATCTATAGCCTTAAACTCTAAACAGTGAGGCACCTTTACCCCAAGCCAGGCATCCCAGTGCAAACCTTCAGTCTGTTCAAGGCAATCACAAGCAGGATGCCAAGGCAAATTGGGGAAATGAGAAAAGCTTCAGCCGTTCTCTCCAGACAAAAATAATTCAGCATTTCTTTCAGCCTAATGCAGTGCATCATTGAGGTAAGAGAGTCCTGACTATTTTAATCATTCTGCTGGATTTAGTCCGTGGTTCCTTGTCTTTTCACATGTAATTAACAATGTGCAGGTTCCACTAAATGAGTTCAAATAAATCCTTAGATGACTAACAGACAGCAGTTCTAGAAATTCACATAGTGGTGACTGAAAGCCTAGATTCACATCATTACTTGGGGCCTTAGCTGCTCATTGTGTACCACAAGCCTGCACAGCGATACTATATCGGTTTTCCTGCTGCCGACCAGAGCCCCAAGAATTGTGCTGTAGTCTGTAGATGGTCACATCAAGGTAATTTCTACAACAAACTTGTCAGAGGAGAGCAGGCAAAATTTAAGCTCCTCCATTTCCCAGTCATCAGAAGATGCCAGTGAACCAGAGCGCCCACACTTGTTATGTAGAAATATTAACTGCTTAATCTCCAAAATCCTATTCTCAAATAGAGGTTTTGTTTTTTTTTGAAAACTTTGTCCTTACACCTCCCAATCCCAGCCCTGACAAGTGACAGTAAAGGTTTAGCCCAAGTAACCTTCCTCAGTAATCTCCTTTTTGTGCAAAAGTCTGCCCTGCCCAAACTCCCAGCTGTAACACACTGCAGGAACAATCCCAGACATCACAAGCATCCTACAGCACCAAGGAATTTGCCAAAAACTCCCAGGGGAGGTTAGAAAACAGACTGGTCCCACACCTCCCAGACAAGCTGTAACACCTGACACCATTATCTGCTTTTCATCCAAACCCAAGCACTTGAGTGCATATTTAAGGTCTGCCAAATCCTCCTGAAATTGATTGCCAAATGCTGCCTTCTTACATTCCACTGTAAGAAGTTGCCTATACGATGCTCTAGAAGCTTGGAGTTGAGATATTTTCCACTAGAATATAATTCAGAATAATTAGATATTGCATGCTGAACTACTGCTAACCTGTGATAACAGGGTTGTTGAACAGTGATGGTGTGAGCATAGCTCAGAGCTAAGCAACTGTGACATCACATGCATTGCAACACAAGAATTTAAGCCCTTGCCAGTTTTAGGGAGTTTGTAACATCCTTTTCTGTCTCAAATCACATAAAGCGTCTACACACAAACACCCTTGGATTCAGGACATGATTAACGGGTTGCAACAAAGCCGAAGTGGAAGGGCCATGTTACCCATCCCAGGGACCATTTTCCAAGTGCTACCATTTGTTGGCAAATAGATAAAGTCTGAGCCACGAACAGCTGAGGCACAGCTGGTTTCTGCAGAGTTACTAAAATATTTCCAAACACCATGCCAGAAACTGCAGGAGTTGTTAACACAGGGATTAAAGCAGGTAGCCGTACCTGGCAGTGCTGCTTAGCTCAAGCATAGAGCAGGCGATTCCCACCTGGCTGTGCCTTGCACGCTACACGAAACTAGAAAAACAATCCCATGGCCATACTTTCTCCTGTTTTCTCAAAAAACACTACGAGTCTATTTACACCAAGTTCATCCAGCAATTAACCACAAGGAACTTGTGATTACAGGGGCTGCACAAACACAACAGAAAAGAACTGAGAGGGCTCAAATCCATCCCCTCACACAGCTCTGCTCCACTGCCCCCCGCCCTAAAGTGTGGGGATCAGCAGAAGGGAGAGAGGGGAGCAGGCTGCCCCATTCAGGAGAGGCAGCAAACCCACATTTTCAGTCTTAAGAGTCTTTTTACACTCTATCAAGATTTTTTCCACCCCCAAAATAAAAAAAAAAAAAAGGACAAAACTGCCACACATACCTGCTCCAAGAGCCCACAGTCCTGGTGCATTCAGTGTCGTGTCTCTCCAGTCAAGTCAAGCCCGTTTCCCCTCAGGGCTAGGGCAGTATCCCACAGGAGCATGAAGAGCAGCCGTAGCCTTCACCATCAGCCTCCTCCATGGCTGCTCAACAGCTGCATGTGCCATCCAGATGACGAGGGTTCAATTCTGCTCTGCTACCTGGTGTCACACACCCATACTCTTCCTCCCTAGCAGCCTCCAGGCTCACAGTCCCACACCCACCCTCATTTCAGCTCACAGGACCCTCGAGCAGACCACTCACTCATAAAGCCAGTTTTGCCCCTGCTCACCACTCTTTTAGCTCCAAGAGGAACATCTTGCAGCTGTGGACCTTCTCACAACCCCATCACAAAGACCCACTGCAGAGAGCTCAGGACAGTCCCCAGCAACTACTTTTTAGGTTTCCTGCCACGTACAGCTGCTCCACTAGAGATGCACCAGAGTGCCACCCAGAGCAAAGGGAAAAATACACCAAACTAAAGAAAAAACCCACCATGAGCACTGCAACCATAGTTTCAAGGCAGCTGCACAGAAACTTAACATTACAAATCCTAGCTTAAACCCAAGAAAATTCCTCAGAAAAACAACCAAACCCACCTCACCCTCCATTTGTAAGCAGTGAAAAGAAAGTGCAGCCCCTCCCAGGACCACCCACACCCAGCTGATGAGACTTAGTTCATTAGGGCTGATTAACAGGCTTCAGCTGGGGAGAACTGTGAGTCCCATCAAGGACAAGGCTCTGCTGGTGCCCCTGTGAGGAGCAGGACCCCCCCCACCTTGCCCCGTGACAGCTAAAATCCCAGTATTGAAAAGAAACGTGAACTGAGATTAGTCTTGACATTTCTGGGTCTTGTAATCACAGTGGGTGACAAAAGCAAATTCTGGATCAGAGCCGTTCCCGCAGCAATTTAAACACATCTATTTTGAGGAGAGACTGAGTTAAACAAAGGGGTGACAGGCCATAAATTGGAATCTGCAGGACATGGCGTCCTGGGATTATGTTAAAATCAGGCAGTCAGACGAGTAGCCTCCAAAATACATATTTTTTGGAAATTGGGAAGAAAAAGCATTGCCGCCGCACAGCCCACTGCCCCTTGCACTGTCCACGAGTCTTCATCCACCTGCATGGCATGGAGTGGCACTGCTGACCAAAATTGCTTCACCCCCTTGCAGGATGAAGGCTCAATTTAGGAGGAAATAATCAGGCAGGAAGTGAAAATTAAACCATTCAGCGGAAAATGGAGGGGAATGTTTTTTGTATTCATCTGCCTATACTGGCATCTTGTCAAATGACTGTTATTGGGAAACCGCGGTGGGGACCAGGGACTCCGGTGGGGGGAAAAGCTGTATTTTTCCTACTTGAGGCTCAGTGACTCCTGCGAGCTATCCCGCAGCAACAGGAGACGGGCTTGAGGTGAAACTTGAACTTTTGGTGTGTTTCCCTGTCAGGTCCATTCATGCCTCCCTGGGCAGCAAATCCAGCCGCGTCAGCAAAGATGTCAGGCTGCGGCGCAGGGAGGTTTCTCATTTTCCAGCCCAGTCGGACCACTGCACGCTCCACACAGCCCACCGGCACCAGCACCGTGCCGGCCGCTGCTGGAGCCTGAGCCAGGAGAAATAGTGACACCCACTGAAGGGAGAAACCTCCTTCCCCAGCATCGCCGCTCCTGCTCTGGGGGCTGTGGCACACGCCTGAGCGTGCACAGCACCAGCCATGGGGGGCTGCGAGGGGCTCCGTGAGGAGAGGATGGGGCTGCCCCATGCTGGATGCAGCCACTTCCAGATGGTTCTGGCTGGTTCCAGAGGGCCCCAACGGCCCCACCGCAGGGTACAGCTGAGGCTGTCAGTGATGCTGATGGTGCCTTTGGGGAAATGTATTTAAGAAAGGGCAAAAGGCTGTGTGGCAGTGTGGGGAGAGGGGGAAAAGTGTGAGAAAGGGCTCTGTGAGCAGTATGGTCGGGGAGGAAGAAGAGGTGGTCCAGGTGCCGGAGCAGGCATTCCCTGGAGTCCTTGCTGGAGCAGATATCCACACCTAGGAGTAGTATTAACTGGTAATACATTAATTTTCCCCAAGTTGAGCCTGTTTTACCCATGGTGGTAATGGGTGAGTGACCTCCCTGTCTTCCTCTCAACCCACGCGCTGTTTCACCGCCCTTTCTCCCCAGCCCTGTTGATGGGGTGGGGTGAGCGGCTGACAGCGCTCACCTCACCCCGCCGGCCCTGGGACAACGCTCGGTGCACGGACCCCGGCGCACAGCTCAACGCGCGGCCCGGTGCACGCCCGGTGGGTGTCCCGGTGCCCGGTGCCCGCTCCCCGCCGCTCTACAGACCTCCGCGCCGCCAGGGGGCGCTCTAGCACCCGCCTCGCTCCGCCGGCGCTAGGGCCCGGCGGCGGAAGGAAGCGGCTCCCCGCGACGCGCCCATGGAGCCCGGCGGATCGGGCCGCCGGAGGTAAGGCCCACCCCGGGCGGGCAGGCGGCTCCGGCTCCGAGGGCTGCCCGCGGCACGGGGGGGGTCGGTACCGGTGGGTGTCGGGGCGCTCTTCCCTCACCGCCTTCCCCTCCTCTCGCCCCGCAGCGCGGCGGAGCTGCTGGCGGCCCGCGGCCGCAAGGCCTCTCAGGGTCCCCGCGGCCAGAAGGACTTCATCCCCGACGGCTCGGCCGAGCAGGCGGAGAAGCTGCGCCGGTGCCGGGAGGAGCAGTGGCAGCTCCTCTCCGAGGAGCGTGTGGAGCGGCTGTAAGTGCCCGGGGCTGGGGGCGGCCCGGGCGGTCGCAGGGCTGTGCTGAGGCACCGAGCACGGGGCTGCAAATTTCTTTTTCCCTGGGAGGGCTCGTGTCGAGCCGGTCAGAGCACAGCTGCTGCCCCTTCGGGGGTTGTTATGGCTAGAATGGAGCTGTTAATAGCAGGCGGCACAGTAATTCCCTCGCCCGTCCCCGCAGTTCACCCGCTCGCAGCGCCCCGGTTGCCGCAGCCGCGGGGCGCTCACCCCCGTGTTCCCTCAGGAGCAGAGGGTGCCACTGGCACACCAGTGGCTTCAGTGTGGGTCTTCAGAAAGTCCCTCAAAGGGCCCTTGGTTTTCTCACGTGTGTGCATAATCCTGTAGCCTTTGCAGACAGCAGTCCGAGTTCCACAGCGCCTTTGCTGATGCTCGTGTGTGGCCTTGAGCAGATTGAGCCGACTCTCGGTGTCCCTGGTTTATCAGTTTTGGTGGTTTCAGCAGCACGACTGGTCTCTGGAGCTTATCACTTCTCGGGAGATTTTCACGCTTTACCTCTCAGCACACGCTTTCCCTGTTTGGCCTGCTCTTTTCTGGTAACGGTTTCTCTGTCGGCGCTGATCAGTAGCAGCAGAAACTATTCACATAAAATCGCACCACTGGGGACTTTAGAGAGAGAATAGTGACTTCCAGCAGACAGACAGGGCAGGCCGTTGCCTTCCACTGTTGGCACGGTTGGGTTTGCTCAAGTACATCTGTAAATGCATGTCTGGGGCAGCAGTGGAGACTCTCAGGATGGGAGGGTGACTGGGTAGGTTTAGGTTTCCTTTCAGATGGGGGAATTGCGGTAGTGACTAAAGCTGTAGAACAAGTCCACGGTGGACCCTACAGGTCTTAGCATCTGTTTCCTTGAGCCAACTGTTAAAAATGCATGTTTGCATTCTTGCAAGTTGCCCTCCGCTTTTTCTCTGCTGTTAAATTTTTCCTGTGAGACCATGTGGGTGGGATACAGCGATTTGAGAGTCTTCGCAGCAGCCAAACAATTGTATGATGTATCGTGGCCACACAACTCCAGCAGGCTGCTGTAGCCTATGGAGAGACGTCTGCGGTGCTGCTGAAGATGCTCTTAACTAGTTGTTGGTGATAAAATCGTCAGCTGGTACTGCCAGATCCAGAGGATGGTGTCTTTCTAAGGCCTTACCCTGTAAAAACGCCACCTGGAAGTTTGCTGCCTTTTGATACCTTCCTGAGCTGCTTGTGTTGCTGCAATAGGAGTTCATAGTAGGACACAATAGTAATAACAAACTAATCTTTAACCTTCTCAGGGGGAGTCTGGTGAAAGCTGAGTGGAAGCCAGGACAGGGCATCGTAGAGCTACAGTCCCCTGCGGTGAGTGTGCTGCAGAGTGTACTCAGTGCCATCACCTCCTGCTGGCCATTGCAGATTCCTTAATTTGCTTCTTGAAATGGGAGAGAGCCTGGTTGTTAGCAGGGAACAGCCAGAGCCCATCATGAATTTGTGCTTCTGTTCCAGGGGAAGTTTTGGCACACCATGGGGTTTACAGAGCGTGGCAAACAGTGCCTGCTGCCCGAGGAAGCTCTGTACCTGCTGGAGTGTGTAAGTAGGTTACCCATGTGTGGATGGGGATATTGGGTCCTTCCTGAATGATGGGAGGAACTGGAGCAGATTTAGACTGAAGTCTGAAATCACTTGACTTGTGTTGGTCCCTGCTGCACTCTGAGCAGCTGATGAATACCTGGTTCTTGAGGAATTGTCTCTTTTAGCCTGTTTGTCTCCAGGCCATGGGATCATATGTTGTACTCCAAAGCAGCCTCTGTGTCGTTGACAGAGCATGTTCGTTGGATTGGTGGCCAGTTTATCCTGCTGGTATTGTGTTTAACCCACT
Source organism: Ibidorhyncha struthersii (assembly GCA_013398815.1). Taxonomy (NCBI): domain Eukaryota; kingdom Metazoa; phylum Chordata; class Aves; order Charadriiformes; family Charadriidae; genus Ibidorhyncha; species Ibidorhyncha struthersii. The sequence goes on along the minus strand of VZSZ01007278.1, from coordinate 515,231 downwards.
CCTATGTCAAATTTGACAGTGGAGACGAGGAGATTTTTAGCTCATCCGAATTTCTGTTAGTACAGCTAATAAGTCAGCTCTCTTACCAGAATGAGAGAAACATGAGGAGCGTGTTACAAAGTTTTCTATTGAGATCTCTGTCTAGTTTCTTGCTCTGGGGGTGATGAAACACACGTTTGTATATCAATTACTTCTTTACCAAAATCTGTAGGTATAGGGACCTGAACTTCTACAGTGCAGGAAAACTCACTGTTGGAATTTCTGGAAACAAGATCAAACCATTATCTTCTATTCTTTGCAGGAGTTAATTGGAATAAAAGGTTTGATACTTGAAAAATCCTTTTCCTCAGAACTGGTGTACAGTTAATGAGGACATCTGAGACTGGTCAGTGCCTTCTCTGTCATAAGTTGACTTCCTCCCTTATCCAGTGTATCTTAGATATTTTGGAATGATGGTTTTCGGAAGTTCATTAGCATGGTTTTCCTGTGCTTCTCTAGGAAGCTGATAGGAATTAGTGAAACTCTTTCCAGCTTGGTAGGGCCAAATTTAGGCACTAAATGAGATCTTTCCGTGTGAAGGGTATTGGCATGGGAGGCAGTTGTATAGCAGCCAGTGCTGTACATGCTTTACACTTAAGCAGAGATCTTTGGGGTTGCTACTTGGCATCTCTTCCCAGTATATATGGCAGAAGAAAATTTAAATGTGGCAGACAGGGGCGTGCATTCAGTGGTCCTCTGCTTGCACAAGTGTTGGTTAAGGCTCACTTGGATTTCTTTGCTGTAGACAGGACTTCTTTTGTCTCTCCACCGAAGCCTGTTATCAGTAGTATAGGTGCACTGATCTAAAGGGGAGTGTTTTTCCCCTTAGCAAAACTTAATCAGATTATAGGCATCTGATGCCATGCCTTAAATCCTATCTGCAAAGGTAAGGCTTTTTTACCTCTGGCAATTTTACAAATAGATCGTAAACAAATTGGTTGAACTAAAATTTAGTCAGTTGCAGAGTACAAAATCTCTCCCCAGAAGCAGAAAAGACCTGTTAGATGCCTTCAGCCCATCCTATGGGAGAGGTGTGGTTTCTGGTGTTTTGTTTTCTTGTTTAAAAGTAAACACATTAAAAAAAAAAAAAAAGGAGGAAAAAGAAGCTAGCCTAAAACTGCCTCCTGGAGGTTCGTTTCTGTTGCCTGAGGAATCTAGGTATGGGGTCACTGGGGCTGCAGTAAATGCTTCTGAGGTTGCCATCAATTCCTCTGCTCCAGCTCTCAGCTGTGCTGGTCCTAAATGTTTTTGTAGTTGTGTTGTGTCCTGAATCACCGAGATCATCAAAGTTAAAGAAAATTATCTCCCAAAGCACTGATTATTTTAACAGCTGAGTGTTGTGCTCCCAGCTGCCTCCTCCAAACAGATGCAGTGCTGGAGCAGGAGCTGACAGCTGTGGGTGGGAACTTCTTACCTAGCTGTGAAAACCAGGGCATGGGGGAATTGGGCGTGGGAGAGGGACTGTAAGTAATCCAGGTGGCACATGGGGAGGCATGGGTATCATGTGAAGGAGGGTGCTGAGACCAGTGGGAAGAGACTGGTGTGAGCTTGCATAGATTTGTTGTTCATGATTCTCTCAACACCAAGCTTTTGCCCTGCAGGGCTCTGTTCAGCTCTTTTACAGAGATCTGCCCTTGTCAATCCAGGAAGCCTACGAGATCCTGCTGTCCCAGGAGGCAATGAGCCTGCCACATTACCAGGTGTGTTGGGACCTCCAGCTATTGCATGGAGGTGAAGGCAGAGACCCTAGCCTCTGCCACACAACCTCTCCCAGTGGCTGAGAGCAGGGTAGGACAGTTAGGGAGGGAAGGGGAGGCATTCTCAGTTTTTCCCGCTCACCTTCTTCCAGATGATCAGTTCCTGTTTCCCCACCTTTGCTTCGGGTCTTAACCCTGGTGTTTTCTCCTCTGCCAGTGCCACACTGTGTTTACCCAGTTGTAGCAGAACTGAAGTAAATTGTTTGGTTTTAGGGTAATCATTTAACCGTCTTGCTTTCCTTTGCTCTAAGGTGTTCAGCCACTTGAAGCAACTGGGTTATGTTGTACTGAGATTCGACCCCAGGTAACCAGCTTTTTCTTTCCACGCTGCTTTCTCGTTTCTGAAGACCCTGAGCAGCTCTGTGCCCACTGCATGGCCCCAGTGGACCGGCAGAGAAGAGGACTTTGACCCTGCATTCCATCTCTTGGGAGGATTAAAGGCTAAAAGTGGCATTCCACCCTTCCTTGCTCCTCCCTCTTGAGGAGATGATTGGGAACATGAAGTGGGGCATGAACTGAGGACCATCCTGGTCCTGCTTGTCGATTTTCTGTGCCTGGAAGAAAAGTTTTTTGTTGCTGTATTCTGGGGGCTGAACAGAAGGGTAGACACCCTGCTGTCAGCCTCTGTGTTGGTGTCTCCTTACAGCACTGTCCTGTCTCCCTACGAGAGGCAACTGAACCTGGAGAGTCACTGCCAGAGCTCTGGGAAACACCATCGCAAAAGGAGGAGGAGTTCCAGCCCCCGGTGAGGATGTGGCCCAAAGCATTCTTCCATTTTCTCTCTGGCTCTGTGGCTTGGGAGCAGCAACCTCAGCCCTTTGTGCTGTGGCTGACCTGTCTGGCACAGCTGTTCTTGGCCGTCCCCAAGCAGTACATTGCTTTTCCTGAACTCTTTGCAGTGTGACTTTTTGTCACATCTGTACTTAATGCAGGGCTAATAGGGACAAACTGCCCCTGGGTCTCCCAGCTGCAGTGGTGAGATGCCAAAATAGAAGGGCAGAGAGGTCAGTGCAGAAGAAACACTTGGCAAATGTCTCCTCTTGCTCTTTTTTAGAGGGAGCACACATACCATGGTGCATATCTTACACTTATCCACCCCATGCTAGGACTGTACGGCAGAGGGCATAGTTGGGTCCTGGTCCTTGCACGTGGCCCCTAGACATCGCTGAAAGGCAAATAGACTCTGACATAATTAGTGATTTTGCTAATAATTATGACAGCTTCCAGTAGGTGGCGTCATCCTTTGAGAAACAGGGAGGACAAGACTGGTCTGCAAGTCCTTTCCCGTTAACAAGTAAATCAGTGCCTGAGGAATTACGGAATTTTAGGAACTGAGAGATAAAACTGATGGTGTAAGAATTGCCCCATCTTCTCTGGGACCAGGGACTGAATCTCGTACCAGTAAGAGGTGCTGGCAGGTTGTAAGTAAGTACCAGTAAGAAGGTTTCTGCCTGGCCTGTGCTGGTTTGGCGTGGAGGTGTTTGGGTCAGTCTGTGAGGGGTGTGGAGGCTGCACGGCAGGTTGCAAATGTTGGTCTATACAAATCAAGGCTGGGATTCTCCTGGGCATGGAAGTCAAGCCTCATGCAGGACTGCTGAGAAGTTTATTCTGCCTTTGGCATTCACTGCTTGGTTTTGGCCTGCTTTTTTCCCTTCTCATTTTGTCACACAAGCAAATGCACTCCTTCCAGCCAACAGGTTATTTTTAAGGGTTTGCAGACCTGTCTGGGCGTTCCTGCCACCTTTGCCATCCTTCCTTCAGGCTTGGCAGACTACGTTCTTCCTGTTAGCAGGGAGGAGGCAGGATTCAAAGGGTATGAATTTCCACCAACACACTCTCCCTGTCTTTTATGCTGCTGCTTCTGTCTTTAGGTCACATGAGAAGAAACATAAGGTATCTGAGGACCTTCCAGAAGCTGAAGGGACCTCCAAAAAAGCTGGAGATGACTGTGGAGACTCCAGCTGCCTTCCCATGGATGAACAGCCCTTGTCAGAGCAGCCAAAGGAATCAGATGCTGGCAGTGGAGAGGGAGAGTTGAACCCAGTTCCTCTTGATACAGGACAAAAGGACTCCCTGAGCCCCTCCTGGAGCCATGCTGGAGACCACAAGGAGAGCAGCACTGGCACCCATGTACCCCGCTGGGATTTTACCACCATCGTTTTGCCAAACGTGGCCCCAGACCAGCCGTGCACACATCTGCCCTCACCTGACAATGGACTCTTGCCGGAGAACGTGCCGGGGAGGGAGGTTGATGCAGCTTGCTGGTGCACACGCATCAATCAGAAGCAGGAGAAACTGTCATGGAAAGAAAGGGAGCAGCGAGAAAGGGAGAGCAGGTACAAGAGCAGTGTCAATGCTGACCAGGAGGTGAGGCGCTGCTCCAACTGGCAGGAGTACAAAGCCCTTCTGGCACAGAGGAGCCAGCAGAGGGTTTGGAGACAACCGCCGCATCTCTGGGACCAAGCTGTCACACCGCTTTTGCGGCCAGATGAAGCTACCTCACCAGGTAGTGGCTCTGGGAACTTGACTGGGACCCCGTTCTCCTCCCCCAACTCTGAAACATTGCCTGGTATGCAACAGCAAAAGGGATGATGTGGAGAAGCTGAACATCAGTTTAAGGGACAGTACCTTGAGAAGGAGAATCTCATTAGAAGGCCTGGGCAAAGCAGGCACAGAGGAGCCCAGCCACGGGCATGGGGAGGGAGAAGAAAGCTTGTCCTCTGCCTTTCCATCTCTTTCTATAGCCCACTCAAGTGCCAGGATAAACAGGGCCTTGGGAGGTCTTCTAATCCATTCCTTATGTCCTACTGTATTGCAGTCCTTCCTGCTAGGCTGTTAGGCATGGGAAATCAGGGCCAGCAAGATGCAAAGCAGTTGCAGGGTGTTGTGGGCTGTGAGCTGGGAGGAGATGAGGAAGCTGAGGTCTTTGAAGTAGCCAGTGGTGACTGTGGTGCTGCCAGCCATTGTTGGAGGAGGAAGGTTCGTGGGTGGTGGTGGAGTGCTCTGGGAGAGAAATAGCTGGTCTGATCCTTTCCTGTTCCTTCTCCCTCCAGCTGCGCTCCTCCAGCAGATCAGCGTGCTGCAGCCCTCCCACATCCTGGATGGAGCCTCCCGGTTAGTAGCCAGCCAGCCAGCTCGTAGCTGTTAGGGAGTGGGGGTGTCTTGTGACTGTCCCTGCTTGTGAGGTCTGTGACATGCTTGCAGCAGCAGTTTGGGAGCTGCTTGGCATCCAGGATGCTGAGGGAATCCAGTGCTCTGCTCCATGATCCCGTTGGATCTGTAGTGAGGGGTTGACATTTCCATGAAGTACCAGGTCCTGCAGCAACAAAGCTAGGGCATTCCAGGCCAATTAAAACATTGGGGTTGCTCTCTTTCCCTGCTGTTGCCTCTGCACTCTGGCCAGGTAATGTCCCCCACAGGTTTGGTTGGATTTCACCTATGTCTTATTCCTGGAATGTGCTGCCATCCCTGCTGCAGTGATCATAAAACCTTGGCTTTGGGACTTTTGGTTCTGCTCCTGCTTCAAAGAGTTTCTGTGGAGTCCCTGTAGGGCAGAGCAGTGCCTTGCTTCTGTATCTGTTAGTGGTGCTTCTTGCAAGGGGGATCCCAGAGAAGGGAGTGGGGCAGATGAGGGGCAGCAGCTTGGTCTGGTCTAACTACAGGCAAGATCTGGAAAGTAATTAGAACAGATGCAGTGTCAGTCCTTTGAGGAATGAAGCCTTTCAAAGGGCTCAAATGAGCCAGGTTTCAAGAGCTTTTGCTCCCTCTTTGCTGTATCTATACCCCACAACGCTTCATTCCCATACATATGTGGATGTGTTGTCTCTTCTGTAGGCTGCAGGAGGATCCAGAAGGCATGAAGATAGACTTCAATGTGTATCAAGCAGATGCTGTGGCCAAGTTTAAGAAGACAAACCCTGGGAAGCCATATGTCAGGATGTGTGTTCGGAGGTATCCATGGGTCTTATGCTGTGTTCTGAAACATAGCAGTTGCTGTTGCAGAAATGAAATCCTAACGATCTGTAAATGACCCAGTGTCTTGTGTTGTGAGCTTTACAGATCATCAGCATGCCTCCCTCGAGGGTGGTCCTGCCCAGAAGGTGGTTTTTTTTTTTTTCCTTTCAGTTCCTCCTTTGTTGGAGGCTGTGGCTGACAATTCCCCCAGCCCTTGCACTCAGCCCACACTCTTTGGTCATCTGGTTGCTGCTCATATCTGAGTGTTACTGGAGTGTGGAATAAGAGGCCACGGCTGTGTTTGTGCAATGCTTGTGAAACTTAGGTAGAGCTCAGTTTTGCAGGGAGCCATATGTACCTGAATCCTCAGCCTGTGCAGATCCTTATGCATTTCTGGAAAGATGTGCCTTCCCAGAGCTTGCTGCGGGCTCAGGGCCATGGGTTTAGTATTTTGATCTTTGTCAAATGTAACTTTAAAATCAGTACGAATAGAGGATAAGTGTCCCCTTTCTTGCTGGATCCAGAATCTGATACTTAAACTCCATAGGCAGGTACAAAGTTCAGTCTCTGCCTCTTCTAATTGTGATATATATACCAAAACTGTCTCTCTTCCACTCTGCAGCTGCAGTAGCCAGAGCAAGGAAGGTGGTAATGCAGTTTTACAAAGGTCTGTCATGAGCAAGTAGGGTGATCCTTGCTTTATAAATATTTTCATTCATGAGCTAACAGACTCTTCAGAATCGAAAGGAGGGAAAAGCAGGTCAGATGTTGATCTCAACAACCTAAAGATCTTCCTGGCACAAAGGTATTAAGATTGCACTGGGCTGGCTATTTGCCAGTAGCCCTGTGAGCCGCATCTAATAGGCACAGTGTGGAGCAGTGCGCAGTTGCCCTTGTTTTTGGCAAAGGATTTCACAGCTCCCAGTTCCCAGTATGCAGTATATTCTCTCGGGGCTGGCAGCCTCCTGCTTTGATTGAAAGGGGTGGGGAGGGTCACTACCAACTCTTAAGACTAAAGTGAGCAGTTGTGATCGCTGGGCAGCACAGCTTTGTCTCTGTGTTCTTCTTGCTTTGAGAACAACGTGATGTTTTTCTCTCTGCAGCTTTGATGAGCAGATTCCATCCCTTCGGACTTTGAAGCAGGTTACCTATCAGAGTGGGGACGTCCCAGTGGTTTTTGCGCTGGTGGATCACGGAGAAATTGCCTTTTATTCGCTAAAGGAATTCAAGCTGCCAGTTGATGTTAATCACTGAACTTGCTGTCACTTGCAGAAATGGTATGGGATGAAGGGAAGAGCTTTACTCAGGATTTGTTTTCTTGATTAGTGAAATATTACAGAAAATGGAGCCTGTGATAACTGGAACCTTGAGTAGTTGACCACTTTATTTGCTGTTACAGACTTCACCCAACCAGATGGCTCAGGCATAATAGCAAAATTTACAGCAAACAACTGTGTATGGCTTAGCTGGGCATTTCTGGACTGGAATACACGCTGCTTGCTCCAGTTTTCTCATCTTGTGGACCACTAGTCTGCCTTTTCTCTGTTGTCTTTGGCTGACCTGTGGACCATTAGAAAACACTTTGCTGATGATCCTCTTGTCACATATTAAGAACTGCTGGGCTACACCAGTCCAATGGTTGGAGAGGCATTGAGGTCAGTCAGGGACAGAATAAGCTGATCAGATCAGTGATGGTGTCCTGAGCCTCTGTCATTCAGCTACGCCAACAACCACCAGATCAGATTCTGATCTGAAAAAGGCACAGCCATAAAACTTGGCCACCCGCAGTAAAATTTCCAGGCACTTGAGAGCAGGAAACTGTGCTTTGAACACTATTTCATCAGCTGGAGGTCACAGAAAGCACCAGAGCATTGCAGATGGCACCCCAGCTTCATGCTGTAGCTGCTGTGCTGAGGTGCATTTTGGCCACACAGCATTATGCCATATTCGAGTTTTGCCACCGGTATCAGCACACTGTATCTGATAGTCTCACCAGGGAAACCTCTCTGTTTCAGCCTGACATCCTCTTTCCTGGCTGTGGATTCTTGTCTTGTCTTTTGCAAGTGAGAGATCCCTCAGTAAAGAAAGAAGCTACAAATTCCTCATGAGCCTTCCGGTCTTATGGCTGTTGTGCTCCAAACTGAGGACATCATTGCTTTCCAGGCCCTACTGTGGGAGCTTTCCACCAGGATATCCAGGTGCCAAATTTGCTTTAGCCTCTATGCAGAGGTGCCAGTGACAGGTGCCAGAGAGTCTGCTCAGTGGGTAGAAGCGTGCTGAGCATGGCTGCATTCAGTATCGAGGTTCTGAAGAACTGTTAATAGCAACTGGTTTAGATGCATTTTATTTGGTATTTTTTTAGTTCCTTTTGGAGATGGGGAGCAGGCTAAGCAATAAAAAAGCCTTTTCCAACAGCGTGAGCTCCTCAGTGTGGTTCTTAATTCCTGCAGAAATGTTAATAAGGTATGCAGAGGGAGACACTCTTGGGAAGGCTACTGGGACCCCAGTAGCACCAGCTGGTGAATGCTTGCTCATGGTCATGCAACCCTGTGGCTGCGTAACCCTGCTCCTACGCCCGTCTGTGTTTGGATCCAGCCGCTGCCCCGTTTGCTGGGAGGGCAGCATGACTCAGAGCCTGGAGGAGTCCCGGGGTCCACGTGCAGTTCCTGTCGGCACACGACACATCACCATCTTCCTCCTGCGTGGTCAGAGGGTATGGTGGTCAGAGCTGTCGTAGCCCAAGGTGGCAGGAATCTGCTGGAAGCACTGTGCCTGGTCCTGTTTCATGCATACACCCCTCTTATCAGATGCTGGAAGTTAGCAAGGCTCCACTGAGTTGAGGGTCTGACAGCTCCCACACACCCTCCCCTGCCTCTTCCTCCTTCGAGCAGTGCTTGTGCTGATAGTCCTCTTCAAATGCTGGGGCTGTTGAAGGCTGTTGAAGACCGGGCACAGCTCCGGTCTGTGCCCTCAGCGTTCTCCCAGACTGTTTTGCAGCGGGAAGAGAGTTTCTAAGAACAGGCACAGCCAGAAGAGCTCCAGTCTGACCCATGGGGTTCACGTTTGTCCTGGAATTAGGTCAAACTCACTCCTGTTGATTTCAGTCGGTCTCATCTGCTTATGCCAAGGTGGAATTGTATCAATGAACTCTACAAGAGCCACCCAGTGAGTTTTGCTGGGGCAGAGACTCCCTGATTCAGCACAAACCAATTACAATTTAATAACCACTGCAGGGAGGATTGAGAAACTGTGGCTGCCTTGCTCAGCACCACACCATCTGACGGTGCCTTTACCAGGACGGGATTATGATGCAGACTGATACCACTGCCTCATTTTGGCCTGTGATCCGGATCGGCTGGATATTGCAAGAAGATGACAGAAATGAGTATTTTAATTGAAAAAGACCACTTTTGGAAGCTTGGCTGGAACGTTGACTGTTATTGGCCTCTTGTCGGAAGTAATTTCAAGCTTTAGAATGGACGCAGAGAGGTTGGCAGACCTTGAACTACCACCGCACTCCACATAACTACTGATTCTTCGCCCAGCCGTCGTTCCCTGTGGTAGGACACGGGCTGTCTGCAGCCGCGCTGTGCAGCAAGACAGCGGCAGTTGTGTGGCTCTTTCCAACTAAGGCTTCAACTTTCTGTGAAGCCTTTCCACCCGTTTTTCGCAGCAACGTTAGCGCGAAGCCGAGGGAAGCTCCCCCCCGAGTCAGGCAGCGCGGCCGCCCGTGTGGCGGGTGATCGCTTTCTGATTGGCTCCGAGCAGCTGGCTGCTGAATTATTCATGAGAGCGCCGGATGAAAGGGAGGCGAGGCCGCGGCTCGGCTTAATTTACATACGAGCCCCCGCCCCAGCATGGCTGTTTGCATACGCGAGGCCCCGCCCCGTGGTGGGGAGGTTTGCATGCGAGGCCCCGCCCCGCCGCACCCCTCCCGGAGGTGCCCGGGGACGGAGGCCGTCGCCGCCGCCGCGCAGGCGAGGGGGGAGCGGGCGCGGAGCGGAGCGAGGCCGGGGCGGCCCGGCTCCAGNGGGGGCGGCCTGGCGGCATAGGCTCCGGGGAGGGGGTCCTCGCTGCGGGGGTGTCCGGCCAGCGCGGTCCCGGGCAGGGCTCGCTGCTGTCGACCGGGGCCGTACCCGACTCTGCCCGCCCTTCCGGGGCTTTGCGGCGCCCCGCGGGCTTGCTCCGGGAATCCCTCTGGCGGGGCTGGCAGGTGCTCGCCGGTCGAGGAGGGGGGTGGGGGGGCCCACGTCGCTGGGTGCCCGGGCCCTCCGCGCCGCCTTGGCCGCGCCGCACTGGGGCTGCCCGCACCTGAAGCCTCAGCGCTGCCCGGGACACCGGCCTTGTCCCGCCCGTAAAACTTCGGGATTTCCCGGCGGAGGTTGCGGCGGTGGCTCCTGCTCCGTGACTTCCTGGTTTCGCCCTCGGCTCCCGGGGGGCCGCCGGGAATGGCCCGGTACCGGTAACCGAAGCTCCCGCAAGAGCCGCGGCCGCCCAGGAGCCGTTCCGGAGCGGCGCCTCGCACCGCTGCTGCCGCCTCCTGCCGTGGGAGATGGCCCTGCCTGCGACCTGGCCTTGTAGGTCTCCATCTGCTGCGGCTTGCTCTAAGCAGAGGTGGTTAATAAGAATGGGAATGTCTGCTTTGGAACACTCTGTTAGCATTTTCTTTTCTTTTTTTTTTTTTTTCCTTCGAATCCCTGCCCATATTAAATATATCATGTTACTGTTTGTTTTTTTCCCCTCCCGAAAGTTGTAAGAGCTTGATGGGCGAGGGAGCGTAGTACTTCTAACAAACAGGGAGCAGGTGAAACAAGAAGGTGAAACTAGCCTTTGTCTCGGCTGCCCTGCAGTTGTGGCATGGGAACAAGGTGGTTACTGACATCTCTCCTGGAGGTGAGGTTTAACCTTGGCTTTGGAGAAAGGTTTGTGTGTTTATATTTAGTGTTGTTAATGGTGCAGGGTGGTTGAAGTTGACTTCTGGGTCTGTGTTTCTGCTGTATAGTGGTACAAAGCGTTACGCTTGTGTCAGGATAGTGACAAGACGGGATGAAAGCTTCACTGAGATAATAAAAGTTGTCCGTTGTAATGTGTTACTTGATGGGGAATGCTGGTCTCTGTAGTAATCTGAGAGCACTTCAGTCAACAGGAATATCTTGCTTTCCCAAGTCCCAGGTGAAACTGTATGCCCAAAGCAGCTGCCTGGTGATTTTAGCTTTGATTTGGGAAGCTGGTGCTTCTGGCAAGCAGAATGCAAAGCGGTGGTAGGTCCCAAGGCTCCTCCGTGTGTTCTGGCACGTTCCTTGTAAAGACAGCCTGGCCCATGGAGGGAACAAGGATGATCTGCGCAAGTAGCGAGCGGTCCCTAGTCCTGCACAGTGCTGATTGTGGCCACCTGACGGGCTCCATTTAGTTTACGGTGTTGAAAAGAGAGAGAAAATCTCAAACATCTTCATAGGATGGTGCTGAGGAACATCTTTTGTTTGGTTTTGAATAAACTGCATCTGCTGTAACTACCGACCAAAGAAAATTATTGAAGGAGTTAAACCGGTTGAGAGTCCAATATCTTCTAGTGGCTTTTTGGTACAGTAATGTGATTATTACCGGGAATTGGTTATGGAAGGCGTGTGGGGTTTTTTTTGGCTGACATAGAGGCTTGAGAGGCGTCAAAGAGTAAGAGGTTTTAAACATGCATAACATAATGCAGTTAGTACACAGCAATAAAAGTATGCGGTACTCCTAGTAGCCTGACCTTTCTTTAAAATAGTTTATCAAAGGAGGGACTGGTGGTAACTAAAAGTTTGATTTCTGTGCAGAAATACTATGGAAACTCCAATTCTCATCTAAAAGTTTCTTCTAGCTAGATCTCTTTGTGTTGCTTTAAGAAGCAAATGCTTTTGTGGTTTACTCGATTGACCCACTCTGTTTGGTGTAAAATGCTGTTCCAAAGTTACAAGGCACTCTTCCATTTGAACCATGCTTCTTTGTTGAAGTGTACGAAGATTTTTGCGTCATATGCAATAAAGTTCAGTGCAAAGACTTTGTTCTGCTGTAGCATTTTGAAACTTTATGTTGTCATGCTCTCATGACAAGGAGAACACAATAGGAGTCATAATGACACAAAAGGTTTGCACAATTAGTAAATTCATTGCAAGTGGGCAGTCTCTGGTAACTCCCAAGCACAAAGCTGTGAAAGTACATGAACTTGCCTGATTTATATGAGTGGTTCTCAATTATTTTCCAAGAGTTCCTGGGGAAGCTGTCTCTGATCTTTTATTTGATATTTTGTGTGTTTTGGGAGGGTGGCCACCTGCACGTAGTGTTGACACAGCCTGTTCAGTTGTTCATTTAACTGTCTCTCCAGGCTCACGGAAATAAATGCTTTTTACAGGAGGATCTTTTGGCTTACCCTCTCTTGCTAGTGCCCAACTAGTCTATCCAAGGTGCGTCTCAACACTCTCCGGTTTATAGAGCTGCGAGTGTTGGGGGGCTAGCAGTTGATCGGCAGTTGTGTTGCGTAAGGGAGATCTCTGCATGGTCTCATTAAACTGTGAGATTAATGTTGTTAAAGCATCTTCCCGTTGAAGCCTTATCCCAGGAAAAGGGGGTGGTACCTTACACTTCCAAGTTTTACATGTACTGGAACAGTTCCTTCCCTTGCTCTAGCTGTTCTGCTTGGCTTGTGCATGTCTTGATAGTGTGTTACAGCTGAGCATGATTGTAGAGACGAACTTTATAGTGACCACCCAGTTAAAGAATAGCTAGGGGTTGTTTCATCAATTTCAAGCTAAAAACGTTCTTTAACTTGTAATTTCACAGTGAGTCATGTCTGATGGATGCTGTATTTGATACACTTGATAAGACTAGTATTTAAATGATGCTTTGATCATTTTTGTTGTTGTGAGATCACTGGTGCTAAGGAATAGCTTTTTCCTGTGCGATTGATCCGGCCTCTGTTCTGTTGCTGCTGACTGTGTTGGTAACAGGAACAAGGCAAACTAAACTTCTGGGTGCAGGAGGAAACCTAGTTCAGACAAGGCCACGGCAGTGACTGTTTGTTATAGGAGCACTAACTGCTTGTAGTTCAAACAAAGCTTGTTGATAAGGCCTCTTTTATTTTAGCAGAGTTGATAAAGTATTATCAGATGCATAGGTAGAAGTTCTCCCTTTAAGGAGACCTGTAAGCAGGAAGGGATGATGAGGAAGGAATGAAAAGGAGACCTAAAGCAAGGCAAGATTTAAGAGTTCTTGAGATACTTGATGGCATTTTGACAAGAAAGCTGTTGGACCGTATCCCATTGAAAACCTGTTGAAGTTGAGTGAAGGTTGCCTAGGAAGCACACAGATGGTACCTTGCGACTCTCTTACATGAGCAAAATAAACTTATTATTATATATATAAACTCATTATAAACAAAAACATACTTTTTGTTGTGGGGTTAACTTGGGACCATATCCACACTTGATACTGTCTATGTAGTAAAAAGTTCTGACCTGGGCTTCCTCGTCTTGTAAGACTGGATTAACTTGTGTGATTGGGACTTACAATATTGGCTCTCTTATACTTTTGGCTGGAAATTCCACTATCATGGGAGGACATAAGCAAAAATTGCGACAGATTTCTACAAAGGATAATTCCCCCCCAGTCCATGCCTAGTTAATGGAGAAAATCCAGAGTGTCTCAGCAAGCTGTGTGTGGGCATCAAGACACATTGCTGTGTGCAAAAGCAGTGAAGACAAAGCAAAACATGGAGCTCTGGTGGGATTGCTAACACAGCAGTGAGGAACAATTAAATCTTCCCCTGGGAAGAAGCATTTGACCTTCTGTTGAATATGGGTCTGTTGTGAGACAGATGTGTACTGGCCATAAATCTCAACGTCTAAAGCCAACTGAGCAAGCAAGGAAGACAGAATGAAATCTGGTTTTGATGTTAACTGCTCCTTAGTCTGTGATTGGAAACAGGATCATCTTGCAACTCGTGCTTTCATTGCCTTTCTATATGAATAGTGAAGAGCTTTTGATTTTGTTTTGTGGCTGGATCTAATCATATTTAGCTAAGCGTTCAGCTAATGAAGCGGCAGGAGCTCGATGTACAGGGCACTCTGAGCTTTGCTGTCAGGTGTCCATGTACGAGCAATGTCCATGTATGAGCAGTCGGGATTGACTCAGCTTTGGGCTATTGTTGCCTATAAACAGCTGACCTCAATGCATCTTAGAAGAAGAGAATGTTGCACATAGTTTCTGGGAAGAGGCTCATCTCTGAAAGCCTAAAGAATTGTTTCCCTGGAAAATAAGAACATTAGATGCATGCAGACCTGGCATGGCTTCAGAGGCTACTGGAGAATTCCTCTCTGGCTACTGGTAGCCACAACTGTTACCATATGGTTGTAAATGCTGACTGGGAGATAACTGCAGAGCACATGGGCTTGGAGTTTTATGTAAGACACTGAAGGTGTGTGGGAGAGAAACTGGCCTGCTAATATGTAAATGGGCATCTGGAAGATAAGATTATACAGATTGAGGAATCTTTCTGGTTTTCCTAGAATTGGAAAAGGCACTTGCTTATTGTACTAGAAAGAAAATTCTTCTAATTGACAAGACCCGTGTAAATTTGTAAGAATATTCTGCTTGGACAATCTGTGCTACAGTGGATGTCATTCTCCTCACTGTTCCTTCTTTGCCTTTTCTCAAAACTGCTTTTCCTCTCATCTCCTCCCATGCTGTGACGCTCAGGAATTCATTGGTCAGGCATGAAACCCTGATACAATTCAATGAGGTATGACTTTTGTAGCATGCCTTCTCTGATTGTAATGGACACATCAGCTTGTCAGGATGACGTTTCTTCAAGTGAGTTTCTGCTTTATTCTGAAGTACGGTGCTCCTTAGCCAGTTGAGCAAGTTGTTGTGGGCTGGAGTGTGAATTCTAGATCTCTTGCATGAGCAGGTTGAAACAGCGTGCTTCTAGATGCAATTAATATTTCAGGCTAAAACATTCTAGCAGGGTGTTAAATACAAAGCTGTGACTCTCTCAAATCAAGCCCGCTCTTCTCCTTAGTTTGCTGTTAACAGTGAGTTTGTCTCTGCTGTCACAGCTGAGTTCTCTTTTCTAAAGTGGGGAGGGTAATTAGTAGAGTTTCTCTGTGGGTTTGCCTAGTTTAACAGGTCCAGGATATTGATTGACAGTGGGAAAGGGTGCGTCTCTTTGGCACTTTCCTTTCCTTTCCTTGTCTGGCTAAGGGCAAACTGTGTGTTACACATGGGTGTGATCTACTCTCCTTGCATAGCACAGCAGCTTCTTGCTGCTCTGTAGCTTTTGCTAACTTAGAGTAAATATAGCCTTGTGTAAATACGTCTGTCTTTCTCTCAGGAATGTTTGGTGAAAGAAGAAGACTTATGATCTGATACAATTTTTGCAATTTCAGTTGAGGTGAATCATTGGAGAAGGATATACTTTCCAAGTAAACTACACTTTTATTCTTCCTTTCTTTTTTGGTCTCCCCTGCTATACGTGTTTCTGTGCATATTCTTCACCCCTGCATGTGCTGATGGCATTACAAACACAGATGCCCGTAGCTGCCTGCTCAGAGCCGCTTTTCTCTGTGGTGAGTTGAGATGCTAGTGATTCTCAGTGGGGACTAAGTGACCCGGGCTCTTGGTGCTGATGTGATCTTCTGGTCCTCTGAACCAGCACTGCATTGCAGTCCTCTTAGTGAGCTCCGGACAGTACTGCGTACATGGCTGGAGATTTTGGATTCTGAGCAGGAAAGGTAAAAGGGGAGCAATGCACCAAAGAGGTACAAGTTCTCGCTCAGGGAGTTTCTACAGGGACTTCTCAAAATACAGCTATGGAGCATCCTGTTTATAATACCATTTCCTTTTTTTTGGTCCTTCACAGCTGGTAAGGCCTTGCTGGAAACCATTTGAAAAACAATTCAAGCTCCTCAGGAATGACTGGCTGATTTAAGTCAGTAACCAAAGATCATCGTTATTCGCAGGAGCACACAGATAGCCACCTTGTTTGCCAGCTCTGCTACTCCCATCTATACGGACAGGCCAGGAAAGCTCCCTTCCCTCAATCGCCCTCCAGCCCCCCAGTCTGAACAAGGGCGCAAGGCCCTCTGTTCACTTGACGGTCCATTTGGTGCTCCTGGTCCCTCCCTGGAAAAGACGCTAGCCTTCTCCCACTCCTCCCCACCTTGCTGTACCTGTGTATGTAGGTACCTCTTCTGATGATGGGTTACTATAGAGTATCTATACTGATTCTTCATTGCACCTCACAAGTTCCGGCCCCCACTGTGCGTGTGTGTTGTGTACAGAGTAGCTGGTAAATTGCTATAATTTTCTGTCCAACAAGTTAAAGTACTGACTGGAGGGTCCAGTAGCTGCTTCGTGAACAGCTGCTTCATGAACACTGGAAACTGGAGCTTGTGGAAGATGGCCAGGGCAGGCAGGAGCACTTATCCCAAGGAAGTTGATGGGATTCAAACCTTTGCTCTTGAGTTGGCAGAGTTTTACTTGTCACTTAGCACCTCTGCAGGGGGGAGATGTGACAAAGACTCTCTTGAGTTGTACAGAGTACGGGGCTGTCGCCTGGTATTCCCAGTGTGATTGCTGGGTTGCAAGTCAGGTCTAATTTGTCCTGCTTGGATCCCCCTGGTGCTGTGAGAGACGAGGCAGTGAGATACACTGAAAGGCTTGTGCTTCTAGCTGCACACTGAACTGCAGGTGCAAGATTTCCTTCCCCTACCCCCACCTTGAGCAGGGAGTTAGGCTTGATATTTTACAAAAGCAAGTTAATAATTAATGCAGCTACCCTGCAGGCAGCACAGCGCCTTTTCTGCCGTACCCATGGAGCGAGCTGAAAATGTGATTCTTTCTCTTTTTAGCTCAATAGCTGGAGGGTTACCTGGGGTGAAAACTGATACTAGTCAATAATGCCTGCGAGCCTGGGAGTTAGCCTTTAGGTTGGGTTGGTCTAAATGTTTATGCAAATGCTGCAGTTTTGCTTGCCTCTTCTTTGGATAAGGTCAACTGAAGAGATCGCAGAACGGCCAAGTGTAAAAATTCTTCTAAAATCCTCTTGGCTTATCTGTACTGGTTTGCTCTAGCAATGTGAAAATGGTATTGTGTAAGTCCTGCACCAGAGGTGCCACTCTATGGTAGTGTCAGGTTTTAGTTACTTGATAGCGATGTTGTCTCGTTCTGCTCTGGCTGATTTGTGTTACCTGCTAAACCAAAATAAATAACCTACTTCTGCTTGCCTCTCTTCCCAGGCTGCTTTTATTTATATGGCTTTGCTTTTTTATTTTTTTGGTTAGGATTTTTGGTGCCAAGATACTACAGCAAGGAAGATGAGAAGGTTCTTAAGACCCGGACATGATCCAGTGAGAGAGAGGCTTAAACGCGACCTTTTCCAGTTTAACAAGGTACAGTGCTTTCCTTGAACTTCAAGGCATATGTGTGCAAGGCAAATCTATCCTGAGCCACTGCACAGTGTAAAATGAAAGAAAAACTACTTGAGTGTGGGTGGAAAAGTTAAATTTAGGAGGGGTGGTTTGTTCTCTTTTTCAATTCTGTGCTTTTTTCCCCCCGATGTGCCTGACTAGTTTTATTTAAGCTCATGAGCGTGTTCTCAACTCTGCCTTTCGTGTTTAAGAAAAAGGATATTGACATGCTGTTTAGTGACACTTGCTGAAAGAAATCTTCACAGCGGCTTTTATATGCTCTGAGTGTTCTGTAATTTGTCCTGCTATGTGATGTGACTACTTAGGTTACAGGTAGTCTTAGCAGTACCGCTATGAAAGCAAACATTTTTCTAAAGATATGCATGAGCCACAGTTTGTGATGCTGCTGAAGCCAAAGTTCTTTGTCTGTGATTATACTTTGGGTTTATAAGTGTACCTCTGTTTTCAAATATGAATTTAAAAGTCTGTGGTAGAAACGTGGTAGCACCTAGGCAGCACAATGGCCATTAATAATGAATTTGGTATTATCTTAGTCTGAATCTGTATCTAGTTTTTTTCCTTGCCTCTGTGAAGAGGAAAGGGCAATGGCTGTGCTATCTATCCAACACTGGGCATTTTTCTTTTGAGCCCTGGAGAGGAACATAGTGCTTTCATCTTTGTAAATGCCTAGTATGAATTCATTGCTAGGCTAATGCCTACTTACACCTTCACTGGGTATCAGAAATATATTTGTAGGTTTTATATTTCTAAGGTTTAAATGGAATTTTGCTGAAAAGTATAATGGATAAATGAAGTCAGCTTAGGAAATTACCTCCTTGATTCATAAAAATTCTAGCGTAGATACATACTTAAAGTGGAACTTTGGATATTTGAGATGAATGATTTAATGTAATTTGGTACTAAACCACACCATTTCCATGCATACCTCCCTCCCATTGGGGAGACAAAAGGAACTTAAGAGTGCTTCAGGCCTATTTTCTGCTTGCTACCATGAGGAAATGCTAGTGCAGATGCAGGAAAAATTTCAGTAAATGAAGACCAGGATTGAGTTGCTTGCATTCAGCTGAATGCAATGTCAGTTTCAAAAGACATCCCAGAGATGGGTCAGAATTGTTTGTAAGCATATAAAATTGTATATACCTTGGAAAAAGCTTTGCTATTACAGGGATGTCTCTTCCTTGAATATGCCTTTCTCTTATGAGAATGTTTGGGCAAACTTTACCTGCCAGAGACAGACTAATTTGGATGATGCAAAACAGTGTTGAAAGAACTAGCTTTTGCAGCAGAGGGCAGCTTCCAGATATATTAGAAGCCGGCATCAGGATCTGTGATTCTGTTTGATTCAGTTCTGAAGGTAAAAATTGCATCTCGTTTCTAGGGAGGTGACTGCTTTGGACACTTCCTAATGGTTTACTCTCATTAGCAACTTGGTAATTAAAGGCCTTGCAAAATGCATTTGCACTTTTAAGCCACAGTAGCTTGTTATTTTCTAACAAGAATCGTAAAGGGAATCAACATTAGACCATTAAGTCTTTCACATTATACTTTTCTCTTGCATAAAGGTTGGTTGTTTTTTTTTTCCCAAAGTTTTGTGTGGCCCATTCCAGTATTTCCAGAGATAATGTGTCATTTAAAAGCCTCTGCCCTTTGATACAAGAAACATCTACTCACAGCTAGGTAGACTGAGAAGATCTGAGAAAGTCAGACTTTAATTCTGACCTATTGAAGGTTGTGGCTTCAAGGAGCCAAGAAACATAGAACTTTCTGTGCCAAGACTGTCCATGTTTTGTCCTGTGCTTGTAAAGCAAGCACATTAGTGCTGGTAAGCAAGTTTTTAAACACTTGTTATTTGAGGTCTTTGAAACACTTCTGGTTAAGAACCTGCTTGGGAAATATTTTGTGGGACTATAAAGTTGCTGATCAGAGAAATTGCATGGTGTATTTGCACCTCTTCAGTGTGTGACTACCTGTGATGCTGGTAGTGACTAAATGGAAGGTCTGTACCTTAGAAGTGTTGGGGATTCCTGCCCTCATTTTATTGTTTACACTGAACTGAAGCTGAATGTAAATGCAGGATGCCACACAACTTTAGTGTTAATATAATGGAATGTATTTGGCCATGCTGACCTAGTAATGGACTTCAATTAAAAAAGTCTTTTTAATTGGTGGTGGTGATGGATTTTTTTGTTTGTTTGTTTAATCCCTCAAGTTTCAATAGGTTGCGATCTCCTTACTGCTTCCCTCTTGCATTTCTGTTCCAGATAAGAGGTGGTCCAGATGGTTTTAAAGGACTGACTGACCACTGGACTAGCTCTTCAAACTGTCCTCAAACTTGTTTTGTTTCAACAAACACCTTCCTCAATTCTGCTAGTCACTTAGCTTTGCATATCTGTTTTTCTGTTATGAGTAAGAACTTCCCATACTTGTGTGTACCTGTTGCAAGAATCTGTTTTTAGCTCAGTGGATAGAATGAAGGATAAGGTATGTGGACTTGGCAGTCTACTTCTTTAAGTTTATCCTGCTTTTGGAAGTAGTATTTGGATGCCTTTGGCTCAGTCCAACCCCTGCAGAACAAACATGTTCAGGCTGGCATTGTCAGACTCGATGATGGGTAATGCACAGGTGAACCAGCCTGTCTTACAGCTGAATGTTACCAAACTGGGAACATTGCATTTAATTTATGGCTTTGTGTTTTTTCCCCTCTTTTCAGTCTTCCTAACCCTTTGCTAATGGGTGTGATGGATAGCTTACCTTAAATACTGAATTAGTGTGTATGCAAAGTAGATTTAACTCATACAGGCTTCATTGTTTCTTCAAAAGACACATTAACAAAGGTGCAGGGTTTGTATTGCCTGTGGTTGGGTTTCTCTCTGCTTTGTCATGAAACAATCTGAGAGGAGAAGTGGAGAGAAATGAAAGAAGGAAGACAGCACTGAATTTCACCTGCACAGCTTTAGTGTGGGCTGGGAACAACTGTTATGTTTGGCTGCATTTTTCCTGCAGTAAATATGACTGACATGAAGCATTTCTGTTATTTAATGCTGCTGACATCAGGCTTACTTTTACTGAGAATGACAAATCTGTGGTCTGAGGAAAATGAAAACGAAAGCTCCTACCTTTCCTCAAAGAAACAAAGACCCTTTTGAGGAGGGGAGGGCACATTGTGGGCACTCTAGTTTCTTATTTCAGCTCTGCTGAAAGGCTCCATTGTAACCTCTCCTGCCTTCTGCCCCCCTCGCCCCCCCTTGCTGGGTTTACCTGCTGAGCAGGTGAAAGGATTGGCTGATGAAAGCTGCCCAAGAGACCTGAGGAAAAGAAGTCGGCAAAAAGCTGACTTGATGTGATTTAACAATTGGGTGTAAATAGGTGCAAGAAAAAGATCTGGGTAATCAGTACAGCGAATGTGAAAGCCTGGCCCAGGTGGTGTGGAATATAGCCAGAAAGCTGCTCTGGTGCCTGCCTTGCCTGACTGTGGAAAACAAGTGAAGAAGGACACAGGAGGGAGTTATCTTCATTACATCTTATGGGCATCTTGGTTGAAGATTCAAAATTATCGGAAATCATTAGTACATTTACTTTACTGCATAAGCAGTTGTGTAACACACCCTTGTTGTTACTGATACTCTTCTCTTGTGCTTCTGCGTGTAGTACTATTTTCTGCAGTGGCTTTCTGTTACTAACAGTTTACTCCTGGATGTATAGTTATTGTAGCTTTTGCAAATTTGTCTATAGGATGGGAAGGTACTTAAAATTTTCTATTGAAGGAAAACCTGTGGAAAAAATTACACTCCTATTATTAGGACTGAATGGTACACACTGGGTTATGCAGTTCATAGGTCTCCTACTTGAAAGTTAAAGCTTTTATTGACTTGTCTAATGTGTTTACAAATTAACACATCAAAACTAAGATATAATTAGGCCAATATTAAGGCTAGAGTTGACAGCATCCTAACAGGCAGTACAGTATTGTATAAGTCATGGTTTTCTATTATGAGAATAATAAAGCCTTATCTTCTGGGCTGGGAGAAATCTCAGAATAAACACAGTTTCTAATTGATGTTTCATTGAAAATGGCACCTAGTTGTGCTGATAACATGACAGTGCAGCAACTGTGAACAAGTTGAAACTAAAACTAACAGTGGAGTTACACTGGTGTCTTCCTAACAAGTTCCTCACTCGGTTCTGGGGGCAAGTGGAATGGTGTCTATTGCCCATGCTACATCTGAATCAGTTAAATGTCTGTTTTTTTGTGAAGATAACATGTTACCTTGAATGTTCTTCCCAGAATCGTATATCGTAGCTTCATACTCCCACAGCTTTGACAACTAAGAAGCTTTTTTGTGTTGTCTCAGTAGCTGTGATGGTACAGAGAAATTCCTTTTTGCCTGTGCTGGATTAGAAAACTGCCCTATTTCAATTCTGAGTCCATAGATAGGCTCCTAATTTCATACAGTCTCCTCTAGGAAGTTTTATACGTGTAGCTAAGCAAAGGTTGGTTAGCAACCGCTTCAAGGGTGACATTAAAAAGATTAACGTCTCCAAATTTGTTTTTCATAATACAAACTTAACACTTAAATTACCTTCTTAGACAATAAATGAGTAAGGCTGGAGATTAAGTTGTAAAGGGAAATAAACTATCTTGGAGGCAGTAGCACTAATCTTGATTTACTACCTATAAAAGGTTAAAAATTAGTAACTACTCCTTTGCCCGGTCTTATGAGTTGGCAAGCAGAAAACTGGGAAATGCTTCAATATTTCCAATTTTACATGTTCTAAAATGGCTCATCTTCTCCTAATAGGACCTCAGACTGGGGTAACTGGTGATTTAGAGTAAGGAGGTCTATTTTTACAATTTATGAATTATGAGTAAATAGCTAAAACTGAAGCAATCTGTCAGACTGTGGAGTCAGCCATATCCTCCTATGTCTGTGTTTTTGAGCAGGACCAGTAAAAGGGCATTAAACTACTTTGTAGCAGCTGGGAGTACCTCAGGCTAATGGCATGACCACAGAAATGAAACTGGTGTTATTTGATTCTCCTGCAAGGGATTTAAGTTGGGAAATCACTATGCCGGAAATAAGGTCCAGGTGTTACTTTTAGCTTGAATAAACCATAAAGCCAAGTGATGTGGTAGCTCTGTCTCAAAGACATGATGGAAATGAGGATGGGAGTGAGGTGGAAGTGCTTACCTTCTGTAGATGGAAGGTTGTCTGCTTACTCTACTTTTTTTTTGGGTGTGTATGTGAGTGGTCCTCAGGCTGTTGTGACAAATTCCTATTCTGTAGCTGACCAGCGTGCCTTAGAAGAACATATTTTCCAGAAGCTGGGACTGTAAGGATAACAATGTTTTCCAGGAAATAGCCCTATTAATCTTTGGGCACGCAAATCCTTCTTTACGTGGTTATATGTTGTTGAACACCGATGCATGCTTGTTTTACCTAAGCAATGGTAATAGCTGAACATTAGCACTTCTAAAAACTTGACTGAGCTATTTTACAAACAGATTGGTTGCATCCTGTCAGTGTGGCAGAATATTATTACATAGTGGGTAAATGCATTGCCCATGCTAAGAGTGGTGTGTACAACACGCTCCAAATCTTCCTCTTGGTGCAGTGTAAATTGTACTTTAGAGAAGCCACTAAGGCCAAGCAATATACTGCTTCCTAGAATAGTGAATGACATCTTTTTATTACCAAATGGCTTTGAATTAGTCTGAGGTGGCCTGGCAGGCTCCTGCACTCGTTAAATTCCAGCGTTGCTTGTGCTACCTCTGGAAAATGGATTTCAGTTACATTAGTTTTCCTGTATGCCCATAGGAAATCTGTTTAGTTTTCTTGATGAGCACTGATGTTCACTCAATAGTTCTTCACAGTTGTGCACCAGTTCTTGATGTCGATCAACAAGAGGAGGTCAGGAAGGCTGACCTGTGTGGAATGTGGCTGATAAAGCTGACCTTACCAATACACAGTATTTGTGTCAGACTTTGAAATTGTGCTGAGCAGTTGGTTTACGGAGGTATAGTTGATGCGGAGTGGTGGAGTGTATTGTGGTGACTGAGTAAGCTGTGCTTATGCAGTTATTTATAATCTTAACATAAAGAGCTGCCTGCTTGGGTTACTGTTTTCAGAATATTTCTTTCATTTCTGTTACACTTTGCATATCCTGGCTGCAGAGCCAGGGGTTCTTGGAACACATTCATCCTTAGGCTATTGTTCAGCAAATCTAACCTATGTTTGAACACTTTTCAACAGAACAAGCTGCCATTAAGTGCTGTATTTCCAACTGCCATGCCATATTTGACTTCTGGTTTTTATCTGTATACAAAAATGCCCATGAAACACGCTGTTGATCATGATTTTTCTTTCTCTTTACCAGACTGTGGAACATGGATTTCCTCATCAACCCAGTGCACTGGGCTATAGCCCATTTCTCCGCCTTATGGCCATTGGAACGCGATCGGGAGCCATCAAACTGTATTCTTTTGAACAACTTTGGCTAGATTTCTCTGACCGCATCACAATGTGCAACTTTGAACACATTGTAAAAAGTTAGACTAAGTATAAATTTGCAAGCAAGCGTTACTGACCATTGGGACAGTTTGCCAAGGTTTGAAGTGATTTTGATCTGATCAGAATGGGATTATCTTGCTAAGAGCTGAACTGTAGCTCTAACAGAAGCCGAACTGATGCAGATACTAGACAAGACTCTGCTCTTGCTATGCAGAAGGTCAGAGTAGATCTGGCCTAAGTTTAGCAATCCTTCATGTTGTAAATTCCAGGGTTGTTTAAATATTTGGGGCAGGGTTCCTATTTTTTTTTTTTTTTTTAAAGCAATTCTATTTGAGGGTTAAAACTGAAGTCAGAAATGCTTTCAGCTTCCTGAGTTTTTGACCATCCAGGCATTAAAGACCTAAACGTTGATGGTGGTGACTTTTTTTGATAATAATGTCCAGTCTGATTTTTGTGTATAGGGGAGGCACTGAGGTGATTCCCACGGCACAGTACCAATTAGGCAAGCTGTAAAACAGGCATATCACTCAGCCCAGAAAGGAAAAGTTGGTGTGCTCTCTGCCTGCTTAATCATTCATTCCTGGTGGTGTTTGTGTTCAGAGGCTGGACTCCACATACAGGCGGTAGCCATCTGTCTCTTGGTTACAAATTAGTTAAGCAGGATTGTAGTGTCTGGGAAACCACTAAACATCTCTGAGAAAAAACAGGGTCCGGGCACCTCTTCTGCATATGCTCAAAGGATGAAGTGAACTTCCACGTTCTCCTGTAGGGTGTGTAACCTGCCACAAACATATAAAATCAAAGTAGATTTGCATTGGTTCTTCTCAGTCCAGATCACTTAACAGTAAAACATGGTTTCAAACTGATCTCTTTTCATCTTGCTTGCTAGCAAGCTTCTTATAAATAAATTGTAGCTGTGGGTCATCTTAAATGCTGTAGATCCTCAACAAACTCTTCAGATATGGTGCTCCTGGGGTGGAGTTCATGGGTTTACATGAAGAAAACAATACTGTAATGCAGATTCACTTTATACCTGATCAGGTACGTGTATTTTCAGTCCCTCTGTGACTTACGTAGACCTCTTAAACAGGTGTTTAGTTTGTTTCAGGCAACTGGGCTCCTATTACCCAAGTATATTCAAATGCTGCATGGTCGGGAATGCTTATCCCAGTGTATTTTGTGCTCTCAGCAGCACTTGTTGCTGTGGAGATGCTTGGTAAAGCTTTAGAGTAGCTTTATTGTCTGTAACTGTTAGTCATTTATCTCAAGCAACATATTGGGAATGGTAATAAGGCCAGAATAGTTCAGGCGGTCTGCTGCAGAAGGGAGAACTTCCTTTTCCTTTTGCAGCTCCTATTCTTTCAGTAGGACTGGGTGGCCTTTCTCCTGCAGAACAGATAGAAGAGTAGCTGCTGCTGAACTGATTTAATTATTTTCAGGAGTTTAAAACAGTACTGCTAACCTCGCCTGCTATTAAGCTTGTTGCCTTTGTGTTTTGGGGTATTGACTCTTGCTCCTGGGGACTGCTGAACAGTTATTGCCACAAACTAAAAATAGGAAGGCAGAATTTTCCAAATGTCTGGTGGCTGTCTAACCACTTTCCTTTCCCTTGGCTGGCAGACTGGTGTCTTGGCCACATACTTTGTTGCCTGATGCCCCCAGTACAGCATGAGTGGCCTTTTTATGAGAGGGATTTAATTCTTGAGGTGGTTTTGGGTGTCTGTTTGCTTAATTAATAGTATAAGCTGAAACTCCCGTGGGGAGTGTTGCACCAGGTGTGGCTTCAGCAGGTAAAATGCTTCAATTTGAACATACAGCCAGCAGGGCTGGGCTCGTAAAAGGACTCTGACACAACCCTCCAGAATGAGGTTGGACATGAAGAATGCAAGGAGTGTGGTGTAGTAGACTGTATCAGCCCCACCCAAAGCTGGGGTGTGTTTCAGCAAACCATGCTAAGCGAGAAGGTGGTGAGCTAACAGGCTGCAGCTGCCTGGCTGAGCTTTACAGCATGATAGTTTTCAAAAGCCTAAATACTTGTCATCCCCCTCAGTGATAACCTGTGCCTTTGTCCTATATAAGAGGGCTTTCAGCCTTTAGGCTACTTCTTGTCTACCCCCAAATCCCTTGCTGTTACCTAACACCGCTATAAAGAACTGAGGCTGGCTCCTCAGTCCTGTTTTAGCAGAGAATTATGAACAGCAGCAACTTCACTGCTAGATTTATGGCGATATGTTTATTATTGTGATTCTGAAAAAAACATATTTTGTGGTTTTGTAGTGCCAGCTGGTGACATTGCTAGATGATAACAGCTTGCATCTCTGGAGCCTGAAGCAGCACAGTGGAGCATCTGAGCTGCGAGAGGAGCACCGCTTCACATTGAAAGGGCCACCTGGGTAATCGGCAAGGGTGTTTTTGAGCTAGTTTGGGGATAAGCAAGTAAGAAAATTTTGCTGTTGTTCTAGCTAAAGCTTGTCTGGCTCTTACAGACTCTCGCTCCTGTGAATCCATTAAAGGGGCATCCATGGAAACCAAATGGGTGTTGGCTAGGGCCCGGAAGGCCACATTTTAAGAGTATTGTACCAATGTAAAGGATGACATCTTTTTTTAATATTGTGCATCCACTTTTGTGTGTATGGGAGCTGTAAATTTTAAGGTTAAGTAAATCTAAGCATCCCTTAAATCAGAGTTTAAAATACTGCTGTGGGTTTAGTTTCACTTGATCTTGCCAGTTTTGGGTGAGCTATTTTTAGCTCCTTTGGGGACACTTAATAAGAGAGGCTTCTGTAAAAAAGCATCTGGGTCTTTGTCCATGCACTTGTCAAAAGTCTTTTGACATAATTTATCTTAAAGCTAGTGTTTTCCTCCTTCAAAAAAATCATGCCTGGTTCAAAATTTCTGCCTATGAAACAAATGACATTATCAGGTTCAGTAATGATAGTCTTTTGCATGCAGTTAACAAGTCTCTTTGCATCCCCAGGTCTCCACCAAGTGCCACGCAGGTAACAGCTGTCCTTCCCCATTCCTCACGAGAAGTCCTGTATCTTGGCACGGAGAGTGGCAACATCTTTGTAGTGGAGCTTCCATCATTCAGAGTACTAGAGGACAGGACCATAACCTCTGAGGCTGTGCTGCAGCGGTGAGTGAGCAAACGGGCACTGCTGTGTAGAGGTGGAATCCTATTAGCAGACATATCCTTTGTTAAAATGTCACCCTGGATTATGTACTGGGGCCTCACTGTTGTGTTAAGCATTGTCCAAATCTGCATGACTCTGGTGAAAGTAACTTTTGGTCCTGGTGTGTGTTAAGTAACAGTTTCTGTCCTGGTCAACCCAGTACTGTCACCATGGAGGTATAGCATATAGGCAGAACTATACAGGAGGCAGTTGGAGTAAATCTGCAAACCTTGTGCTCTGTCCCTTGTGTTTATTTTTGCAAAAATTGTTATGCTTAGCTGTAATTACCCACTTATTTTTTTGGCTGTTGGCAGAACTACTGCTACTACTTTGTCCAAATGAGGATTTTGTTACTCTGGAGATTCAAGTGCTGCTGAAAACTGTCCTACTTCATGTCGTCGTTGCTTCCTACTGATGTTTCCGTGTTGCCTTTATTCTGTAAGGGTCACAAGAGAAAAGGGCGGGTAATTCAGGCTGTCTTTATACTCCTGGGATCCAGTCCTGGAATTCATTGTAAACCTTGGGTTTTCCCTGAAGAAAATGGGACTGGATGCATGTTCATGTTGCAGTCCTGGTGTGATGACTTACATAAGATTTTTCTGCTGCTTGAAGGATTTGTGGAAAGATCATACTTATTCTCATCTGTTTGAACTTTTTGTTGCTTAATTTCTTATTCTTTAAACTGTTATTACGGTCATTAAGTTGTACCTGAAATAAACTTTTCTTGGTTTTCTCCCCTTCTTCTGTAGGGTGCCAGAAGACTATTCTAACAGGCGATCATGTGAATTGGTGGAAGCCCTTCGGGAACATCCTAAGAACCCTGACCAGATCCTGATTGGATACAGCAGGGGCTTGATTGTCCTCTGGGACCTGCAGAATAACAAAGCAACGCACCATTTCCTGGGTAGCCAGGTATTAATTCAATCCAAAGTCAGTTCAGCTTGGGAGGAAGGGCTCTCTCCTCTCAGGGCACTCTGAAGACAAGTAGGTGCAGGGAGAGCCTGACAAAGCTTCTTTTTTTAGTAACAATGTATTGGTTTTGGGGGGGTTAACAGCTCTCTGGAGAGCAGTCACTGTATGTCTTTCTCTTCAGCAACTGGAGAACCTCTACTGGCAGAGGGATGGCAGTAAATTCATTAGTTGTCACTATGACGGAAGTTACACCCAGTGGCCAGTATCCAGTGACAACAGGCAGCCTGAGCCTCTGGAAAACCTTGTGCCTTATGGTCAGTAAGTGAGGTTTGATGGTTGCATATTCATCTAAATGCAAACTCATTTTGAGCTTGTCTGGGACATTTAAATTGCTTTCTCCCCAGTGTTTAATTCTAACAACAAAATGCAGAGCTGCCTTTCGAATGGGTCGTGAGCCTAGAGTAAGGGATTTCAGTCCAGGTTTTTTTTCTTGGTTTTTAAACTCCTTTACAATGCTGAGGTCTGTCCTGAACATGGAGAGCAAATGGGTTGAAAAAAGTAGTGTCCCTTATGAAGAAGGGTGTTGGTGATTCAGCTCTTTGTTTTAGTTCAAGTGTCCTGTTCAGCAGGAGTTGCTTGGATCTTCTGTAATTAATAGTGAGCTAAGTGTACTTCTTGTCAACCTGAGTAGTGATGAAATGATGCCTCTGAAACCAATCAAATGGGGATGACCTCATCTTTTAAACATATAGAAGCTTATAAAGCCCTATCACCTTTACATTAGTTTCAGGAATGCCTGTGTTTTTAACAATCCTTTCTAATTAATCAGTTTCTACAACAGCACTTCCACTCCCTGTTAGCCATCAGCTACGTGGTTCAAAACTAAGCCTTGTTTTGCTGAGGAGTACTGTGGTCAGTGTGTCCCAAAAGACTTTGTCTGATGGGGCTTGGTCTGGGGAAGTGGTGGTGGTGCCTACTAACTCAGGTGGCTCCCCTTGACTTGGAGGCTGAGGTGACCTAGGTGAAGCAGATAATGAACTTCTTAATGCAAAGATGCACTTCTTGAATTATGGCAAATGACTCTGTTCTCTTAGGTCCTTTTCCTTGCAAGGCCATCTCCAAGATCTACTGGCAGACAACAAAAAATGGGTAAGTTTGTGGTGTAGCTCTTCATTCTCACCTGTTTAAAGGCATTTAAAGGGTGCAGTGTGCAATGCCATAAGAGCCCTTTAGCGTAACATTATAAGAATTTTTTGTCAAAGTTTGACTTGCCTCATGCCTTTGAAATTTTGCTTACTCTTCACTTCAGCATACACCACTCTAACTCTGTCTTTCTCTTAAGGCTTCCTTACATTATATTCCAAGGAGGGATGCCCCGGGCTAGCTATGGTGACCGGCACAGTATCTCTGTTGTCCATGGCAGTCAGCAAACAGCCTTTGACTTCACATCACGGGTGATAGACTTCTTTATAATCTTCAGTTCAGAGCCTACTGCAGGTATGTGACGAAAGGGCATTACTGAGGAATTAGAATAGCTCTGTACGCATGTGGAAATCTGCCTGGTATAAATAGCATATGAAATGTGGTAAGGAGGTCAGTTGTTTGGGGGTTTTCTGAGACTTTAGCAGAGAATTATAGAATCATTTAGGTGGGAAAAGACCCTTAAGATTGAGTCCAACCATAAAAGAGATTTGTCATTTAAAAGTCAAGTATAAAATACTGGTATAAAGAATGGGCTGGTTAAAAATGCCATACATTCCTCAAAAAAATAAGCTACTCTGTTAATGAGAAAAGATCACAAAAGGCTCATGTCTGTGTAAGCCAGACATAACCGGGTCATGAAATGAGGATCTGAATATTGCTGTTTGGAAACAGCACTTCAAAGGAGTCAGTAATTAAAACCAGAATTTACTCCCACTGAGACACTGTTTCTTTTAATTACTACCTGGTTTTATGACTAGGGCTCTGGGTAGTAAATCAGCAAAGGGTGACACAGAACCAAGGATCTGTATATTGAGAACTTAATTTACTTACTGCTGGTGAACATGAATGTAAACAGTTCTAAAACTGAATAGCGCTCATTCCACAGCTTGCTTAGAGCTTGTCAGATTCTTGCTTCTGTTGAAGAGTTTTGTTGCCCTTACTTCCATAGTAGCCATAATATTCTTTCTTTTCATGGAATTGTAAAGGATTTTCCCCAAGAACTGTTTGTCTAATGCTGGTGTAGTTCTTGCTTCTGGTATAAAATGCTATTTCAAGCTCAACAGTTGTGCAGTAATGGAACAAACATCAGACAAAACTCAAAGAAGCCTGGATGCTTTTTAGGAGCTCGTAGGCAAATCTTCTGTTACTGAATCTTCTCAGGCTTTCTAGTTTCTGGTTTGCCTAGTAGACTAGTTTCCAAACCTATTTGTCTTGTGTACTGCCAGGGGTGGTGGTGACAGCTCCCAGCTACCCACTGTGCAGGCATGGGCATTCAAATATGTAGATGCAGGTTGGCTCCCTCTGGCCTATTGTACTGAGCAGACCACAGATCCAGGGGAGGACTGTCTTGGGAAAGCAGGCATAAAGAAACAGCTTTTTGGATTCCTCCCCGCCTCTCTCTCCAGACCTTAGCAGACTGTCTTAAGTCACTGAAAAAACAGTAAAGAAATAGGCAGAACGTAACTGGGATGAAGTGCCTGTACATGTTTGTTATTGCAGATTTTCCCTACACAACGCTGCCTTTTATAAGTATCTTCTAAATGTGCAGAACCTTCAAGCTTAACAATACCATTAAACTTGAGATACTGTTTAGCTTTTATCGTTAAAGAAACTAGACTCTTTTACTTTCTATGAAGTTGTCAGAGCTGAGATTCTAGATGATGGAACAAAAAGAAATCTGAGGTTTTTAGGTAAGAGATGAACTACTTAAACTTAAATTCCTGGATATGATTAGAAGTCCTTTAGGATGAAGTAACTGAACTTAACAGGCTTTATATTTATACCTCCCAAGGATTGAATTAACTAGTTAAAGCAACTTTTAGTGGGTGCAGACAGGAGCTGCTACAGGAAGCTGAAGCTGTTGCACTTGGATGAGGAAGTTTTTTTACAATAAAATGAGGTTTCTGTGGTTGACAAGCTTCCTTGTGGCTGATTGCCTAAGCTTAGTGGATCTACGTAGCTTTCCTTGTTTGCCCTTAAGCCGTCTTCCCTGCAATGGCAATACGAAGGTATTAATTGTATACCAAAGCCACTTAATTTAATAAGCACAAAGCTTATGCATTGCAGCATGGTGGTAGCTGATGACTTTCCACTACCCTGAATATGCTGTGGAAACAATTTTTAAAAGGCTAGCTCTTCCTGTTTTCTTTTTTTTTTTTTTTTAAATTAGCAGGTGGATGAGTGTGTGGCAGTCATGACAAATTCTAGTATGCTTGCTACTTCAGCAACTTAAAATAGATTCTTGCCATAAACAATGAGCTCTGATGTGTGCCTTTGCAGGGAAAAAAATACTCGTAAAACAGAGTGTATTTAGTTAATGTTGGCAGCAGCAGTCAGCATGCAGGGCTGATCATGCATAATGTAATACAGGTATGATATTATTTGTTCTATTCAGAAGTCCTGTAGGCAACTACAAATGATGGCACATAAGAAAATAAAGTAAAACTGTATATAAACCATTTTTTAATGAAGAAACTGAACTGATTAGTTGTGTGTTATGGCTGTGGCTAGTCAGAGGTGAAACTTGGGGTGTCTAACTAGAATGGTGCCAAGTACTAATTACTTGAAGTTAATTTTGCTGAGAGAACACTGGTATGTGCTTGCTTATAGACATGCCTTCTTGCAAGTATATTCCAGGTAATCAAACAACTAAAGAAGGGAAGGAAAAGGACAGGTTAGCAGGGAAGGTCAGTGAAAAGCTGCTCGTTTGCTTATGGTTCACTGTTTATCACCCACGCCCACACACACATTATGGCTATGCTTTCATTTAGATTTCTGTAGCTGTGTTATTGGTGTGAACTGATTCGTGGTTTTGGTTTTACCCACCAGTTGCTATTGTGGTGGTCTTGTGAACGTTAGTGCAATAATGTCCTTGTAGACTAAATTTTCTTCCCTTTAATTCTAGTTACAATGAAAAATCTAGAAATCTTAAATTATTGATTGTGTTAGGTGTCATCCGTAAAGTTACATTAACAGATTTCTTTTGTTTGTAATCTTGTCTAATATAAGTATGAATATTAAATGTTGTACACACTCTTCAAAAAAAAAAAAGTCAGAGGATGCGTCACAACATATGAGAAGCAGGGAAAATGAAAAGTAAGAGAGCTGAATTGTAAATACTTGTCAGTTCAAGCAGAGAAGCACTCTGCAGAACTCAAGGCATTACTGTGTTTAAGCAGCTTAGCCTAGATGGACTGTGGTCCTAACACAGTGTTAAATGGGTCACTGCTGGGGTGTATGTCTGTCCACCCCATGTTGTTAATTAGCTGTAGGTGAAGTCTTTTGAGTTCTGGCTGTTACAATGGTGAATATGAGCTTGTGTTATTTAGCCATGTATCTTGTTAACAAATTTTTTATTCTGCAGTGGAATCTATAAAAAGTCACCCTGACAGTCCCAGGAGTGGTGTAAAGAAACGTGGATTTGCAGTAGATCTGTTAGTATTTTGAAATCTATTAATATTAGTGCCTCAATAGGCCCATTTAACACAGAAGCATTTAGAGGTTTTGCCAACAAAAATGTTTATGTAGAGCTCTGTGATAAGTTTTCAAATAAGCCTTACAGGAAGCTTGTTTCTATTAACCTTGGATGGTCATTTTTGTCAGCTTCAATGAATCTTGTTTCTGCAGAATTTGATGACCCTTCTGCTATGGTGGTGCTGGCAGAAGAAGAGCTGGTAGTTATAGACTTGAAAACTGCAGGCTGGCCAGCAGTCCATCCTCCATACCTGGCTTCTCTCCATTGCTCAGCCATCACCTGCTCGCACCACGTCTCCAACATCCCACTGAAACTGTGGGAGAGGATTATCAGTGCTGGGAGCAAGCAGAACATTCACTACTCGAATATGGTATGGCAACTTTAAATGTACATACATTCCCATACATTTAAGAACAGCATGACTGCTCAGAATGTGGGTGGTCTGTGCCGCTGACTGCGTGTGGAGGGATGAGTCCCAACAGACGTCGTCCTGCTTCTTAATAGGGTCGAGAAAGGCTTTTTCCCAGAGCACCACCAATGCAGTTACTCACACTGGGGGATTAAAATGTGATATTTTTTTCAGGCTTTGACAAGCTAGAAGGAAAGTCTGAGTGTTCCCAGCTGTCAGTGGTAACAAACTTCTCGTTTAGAAGCATGAAGCTTTCGGCACAGCTTCTTGAGGAAATGTGTAGAATATCTTCTAAAAAGCACAGCTGGTGTCAGAACAGGAACATCTAATCCAAACAAAAGCTAACAGCATGGACTGTTTTACTGCCACTTGCACTGAAGTTCATGCTCTCCTGCTGACTGCATATTCTCTTCACGTTGTCACTGCCTAGGAAGTCACAGTCTTCCCTTAATGTATTTGTAGCCGTGGCCTATTGATGGTGGCACCAATGTAGCTCCAGATCCTCCGCAGAGGGACTTGCTTCTAACAGGGTATGTACTTAACTGATAACAATCAAGGACCCCTTTCTGGTTTCTGTCCTTCCTTTTGAACTAACCAAGGCTTTCCTATGAGATTCAAGTCTCCTCATCTTGTAGGGAGAAGGCTGCAACTTTGCAATACAACTACTCAAAGCTGTGCTGCTAGCTTTGTAAAGCTAACTGATTCTACTGCTTCTGAGCAAATAGGTCGTGATGTCCACAGATAACCTATAAAGTTGGCTTATTTGTAGTTCTGATGTGTTATCTATTCCCCCCACAAACATCAGTGTAGAAGTGCAGGCAGTAATCCAGACTGGTTCAAAGGGAGCAATGTAAAAGCAGAGCTTAATCTTGCAGGTTTTGAAACATTTTCCCCCTGCTACCTTACACTGTTCTGAATCTCAGAAAAGAGGCTAGCTTGGACTCCTGTCTGTTTTGATCATCCTGAACAGATCTAGCTAAGTGGTGGAAGTAGCTGGCAAGAGACTGTCTTATCACATAAAAATGTACCATTTTCTTTTCAAAGCACTTTTAAGAATTTCAGTGGGCTGTTCTTCAGGCTTCAGTCTTAATGCAGCAAGTTGTTAGAAGTCCTTCCCCTCACGTTGAAAGAATATTGCCAATTTTTACCTGGAGAACTAAAATTAAAGCTTGATTTCTTTCCCTCCCTCCCTCCCAGTAATAGCATTTTTGTCAGGATGAGTTGTTCTTCTATATGCTAAGCTTTTTTTCCTTTTCAGTGCTTTTTGGAGTAATCTGAAATTGTACACTGGTGTCAGATCATCGAGAACAAACTGGATTTAAAAAACCCAACAACCTAAATCAAAACAAGAACAAACTCCACAAAAAAAACCCACCCCCACCCCCCGCAAATCTTTCTCTTGAAGCTCTAAGCTGCTACAGCTCAGGACTTTGTAAACAGTGTGGTTTAATCTTTGGTTGTGTTTTTTCCCCTCTGTGTTATCATCTTCCTCTGAGTGATTAGCTGTTCTCCTGTATGATGTGTGTTTCCGTAATCCCTCCCCATACAGGCACGAAGATGGCACTGTGCGGTTTTGGGATGCATCTGGTGTCTGCTTACATCTCCTTTATAAGCTAAGCACAGTGAGAGTATTTCTCACAGATGCTGATCCCAATGACAATATGAACACTCTGGGTGAGGACGAATGGCCTCCACTTCGCAAGGTAAGACAGCTATTGCTTGTGAAAGCTTTCTGAAAACCTGAGGAGTTTTGGTTCTTGTCCTAGTTAATGCATCTGCAAAGACCAGCCACTATGTATTCTCTCTCATTTAGGTTGGTACCTTCGACCCTTACAGTGATGATCCTAGACTTGGGATCCAGAAGATCTACCTGTGTAAATACAGTGGATACTTGGCTGTAGCTGGTACAGCAGGACAGGTATTGAAATATAAAGTCATCATAAACCTTGCTTTTAGTGCAGGTTGTCACAGTGCAACTTCAAGATGTGTTAATGTGTTTGAAATACTCATTTCTATAGCGTTAAATTGATCTAGTTGCTGGAAATGTTGTTTCAGAGTTCTGTGCTTTCTCTAATCTGTATTTTAGACTTCATGTAATGCTATTTATCAGCCCTGAGAGATGCTGTAGTTTTGCAGCTGCTGAGAAGGCTTGTGGCTTGGAGGTCTGCTTGAATTGTAAAAACTGAAGCAAAGTGTGTCCTCTTCCTTTCAGGTACTGGTGATGGAACTGAATGATGAAGATGCAGAACATGTTGTGGACCATGCTGAAGCAGATCTCCTGCAGGACCAAGAGGGCTATCGATGGAAAGGTCATGAGAAACTAAAGACTCGAGATGGACCTGTTCGATTTGAAGCTGGTTTTCAGCCATTTGTCCTTGTCCAGTGTCAGCCACCGGCTGTGGTCACCTCATTGGCTCTTCACTCTGAATGGAAGCTTGTGGCCTTTGGTACCAGTCATGGTTTTGGGCTTTTTGACCACCAGCAGAAACGACTGGTCTTTGTCAAGTAAGTGTCCTCTTTCCAGGAGGTCTGTGGTAATTCTCTGTTAAAGATGGCCTGAAATTGCTGAAGAAGCAAGTCGTGATAAGAGATTTCTTAAGAACAGTCAGTGTAGCAAGCAGCTGTGCCTCATTGTACTCTGTCGTTGAAGATCTTCAAGAATGTCTAAGCATGTTCCAACATTTGTGTGTGTCCTCTTGGACTCTTGGCAGTGATTGCCACCCAGTAGACAGTGACCACGTGCTTACCGTCTCCCTCTTTCAGGTGTACACTGCATCCCAGTGACCAACTGGCCTTAGAAGGCCCACTGTCTCGGGTGAAATCCTTGAAGAAGTCCCTCCGTCAATCATTCAGGCGGATCAGAAGAAGCCGTGTGTCCAGTAGGAAGCGACGGGGAGGTAGTGGAAATGCCTCAGAGGTGAGGGGTCCACCTTTCTGGGGTCCTGTCTGTTTATGGTTTGGAGCATGCAGAGTCCTGATTAGACTGCCTAGAGCAGGAGGTGGTCTGCAGTCCTGCCATTCTATCAGTAGCTACTGGTATAAAGGCAAGAATGGCAACTTCTGATGCTGCTATCTAGCTGCGAGGTAAAATAGTCACATTTTTTTAGAGCAAACGTACTGTCTGTAGTTAAACATATGGTGCAGAATATAGCTATTCACTGGTATAATGGTACTTTCCCTTTCTGTTGCTGCTGCTCTTACTGTCTGTGTCTCTCTCCCCTACGTCTTTGCCTGACTGACAGAATGTCTCCTCGTCTTTGAAGGTGCAAGAAGCAAATGCCAAATTTGACCAAGACACACTGCAGGAAATGGAACTGGCTCCAGTCCAGCGGAAGATTGAGGCCCGGTCTGCAGAAGACTCTTTCACTGGCTTTGTGCGCACCTTATATTTTGCCGATACCTTCTTGAGAGACAGTGAGTAGAAAAAGCATCTCTCCTTTCTTCCGAATGGGTTTTTCCTCCTTCTGCCAAGGGATGTATTAGGATTTACTGCCAGGAAAATTCGGCACCTCCTGTGTCCTACTTTGTGTTATGCTGAAAAACTAATATAGAACAAGAGCATATGTTGTCATGCAGAATTGTTATTTAGCCATTCTGGCTGCTGGCTGATCCAAGGCAAGTAGTAGTTCATCTTTGCAGCCTTTACGTGTGGTTTTCAAATGTGCTGGAATGACAACTGACTTTTTAGTATAAGCTTTTCCTTGTCTTGTTACTCTAAAGTTCACCCCTGCCTCCAGCAGAGCCTTTTAATTTTGGTGAGGGTGGTGGCTGGTTGTGCATCAGAGCCCAGACTGATATTATGCACAAATTTACTCTGCTCATATGTGATATAAATATATGAAAACTGGATGCAGCAGTTGTGGTGTCTGGTGGAAACAGCAGTGTTGCCTTTGCTCACATGCCATGTCCTTTATCAGGGCTGCTGATGGGGAAAAGAAGTGCTTAAGAACCTATAGTTTTCCCTCGCAAGTTTGCCATAATATAAAGATATTCAGGATGTCAACAGAGGGAGGATATGTATAGCTAGTGGAAAGCAGTTATCCAAGGATGTCACAGATGGTGCCTTGCTCATGAGCCTTCTTGTTGCTCCAGGCTCCCGCCACTGCCCGTCCTTGTGGGCAGGCACCAATGGAGGTACAGTCTACGCCTTCTGTTTACGTGTTCCTCCAGCAGAGAGGAGGATGGATGAACCTGTCAGGGCAGAGCAGGGTAAGTATGCCTCGTGAAAGCAAGATCCTAATGGATCTGAGCTATCACTAGTATAACCAAGAGTTATGTACAGAAAAGGAGGGTAGCTCAACTACTGCTGTTTATCAGGGAGAGTGGAGCAAAATGTAACAGTGTCTGAGCTAAGCAAGGCTCAATGCAGCAACTGAACTGAAGAGTAAATGAGCTCCAGCACTGCCTGACATGCCTTAGCCTCATTTCCTACTGACTTCAGAAATTTAAATTTGTATCAGCTGTCGTTGAAGTTTACCATCAAGCCTCAGTGCACATACCTTATTCTGACAGCTGGACCTGCTATCTTTATGTAATAATAGTTACTGTTTAACATGAACCAGTTTAGTCCAAATACCCTTTAACTACTAAATCTTCTTAGGCAGGGTTTCTATAGACACATTGTGTAAGTCTCCAGCTTTGAGGGGATGTGAGTGAGGTTCTAACATAGTGTCTCTGACTAGGCTCCTGTTTTTAGTTTTTCTGTTTATTTTCCTCTTAATCTTTCTTGTCTAGCCAAAGAGATTCAGCTGATGCACAGGGCTCCTGTTGTGGGTATACTTGTCTTGGATGGACGCAGCACTCCTCTCCCAGAACCACTAGAAGTAGCACATGACCTTTCTAAGAGTCCTGATATGCAAGGCAGCCATCAACTGCTGGTGGTTTCTGAAGAGCAATTTAAGGTAAGTACCACCCAGGAGGTGCATATATGGACTGCGCATAAAATCTGCTAAAGTACTGAGCAGTGCTTGGTGGAAAGGTAACTCTTGGGAGTGCTTATTCTGCCATACCTGAATAACACGCCTGGGGCAGCATTTGTTTGGTGCAGTCCATAAATCAGGTGTGTGCTGACAAATTGGGTATTCAGCAGGGAAGCACATGCTGAACATAGAAATTTTATTCCTGTATTACGTTATACTCTTTGGCAAGGCTGCTTCTGCTTTTGGGAAAGGGCTTTTGCTGTGGTTAGTACAGAAGCAGGAATCAGTAGGCATTTCTATGAAGCAACTAGAAAGCCTCGTTTTGCACACTAACTGGTCAACATAGAAGAGAAGACTTGAAGTAGCTTGCTATAGGTTGGCCCTGTTTTTTTAATGCCGAAGAGCACACAGTTAGTGTAAACTCAGTTCTTTTTCTCTAATAATTTGTAGCCAAATATGGAGGGGTTTTGAAAGAACAAGGGGAGAAATGCAGTTTGCAGCCCGAAGGGTAAAACTGCTTGATGTCAGAACAGAAACAGATTCTAACACTGACCGTGGCTGATTGCTTCTTGTCCCCTGAGCAGGGGGCCAGGTTGACTCAGATTACACCTGTGTGTATTCACTGTGAATGAAAATATTGTTAAAGGAGGGAGCAGCAGACGTCCTGGGGTGCAGCTGCTGCAGTTGTGCAGGAAAGAGATGTCAGTGTCTTGTTTCTGTTGACAGGTATTCACATTACCCAAGGTTAGCTCCAAACTGAAGCTCAAGCTGACAGCCCTGGAAGGCTGTAGGGTACGAAAGGTGACGGTTGCGAACTTTGGCAGCTGCAAGACTGACGATTACAGTGAAAATGACCTGGCTGTCCTGACTAACCTGGGAGACATTCAGATCATCTCACTGCCCTTCCTCAAGTTACAGATCCGCTACCCTTGCATCCGCAAGGAAGATGTGAGTGGTATTGCATCCTGTGTCTTCACCAAATATGGCCAAGGTAAGCTGTGCTTCTCCCAAATCATCTGTCTCTGTTGTGTGTTTGAGACAAGATTATAGGGCTTAGTGTTTAGAACTGGCTGTATATGCATGTGAATATTACGTAAATATGTCCATTATATGTTTTTTGCCAGTACCAGTTGCCAACAGGTACTGACGTGAATTAGCAGCAGAAGTGAGTTATTCCATTATTGTTAATGAATACAGTGATTTTCAGCTAACAGGTTGGACGTGTCCCATAGGTAGCTTCCATCTGGCCATCCTCCTCTTGTCTGGAGTCAAGAGTCTCTAAGCAACAGGCACTGTGGAAATAGCAGCATTGGGCCTCCTATACACGCCTGTGTCTCAACACTCAAATTGCAAAACTGAGATCCAACATCCTATCGCTGCTGAAGGTGGATCGCTGCTTTGCAGCTCGGTTTTTACATTTTTCTATGCTGCTTTTCATAATTGTCAGCACAGGACAATAAAATTACCTCTCAGCATAATCTTAAATTGCCCAGTCTCTAGGCTAACCAGTCCTTGGGAAACTGGGATAATATCTTCCTCTATAATTCATCCTCATTTACATAGGAGGAAATGCAAACCCTTTCTGCCAAACATAGAGGATGCTTAGATCTGTTCTTTTTTGGATCACCTCTAGTTCTGGAACTTGGTTCTTGGACTTGAGAATTGCTTATAAATTCCCAATCATCTGTAGGTTTCTATCTGATCTCACCATCGGAGTTTGAGAGGTTTTCCCTTTCTACCAAATGGTTAGT
Organism: Ibidorhyncha struthersii; assembly: GCA_013398815.1. Classification (NCBI taxonomy): domain Eukaryota; kingdom Metazoa; phylum Chordata; class Aves; order Charadriiformes; family Charadriidae; genus Ibidorhyncha; species Ibidorhyncha struthersii. The sequence continues at coordinate 475,668 of VZSZ01007278.1, read as the reverse complement.
GGAGCCCCGGTGCATTGTGGACATGCCAGAAGTTACAAGCAACAATCACGTGCACAACAAGTCTGGCATGGAGAATACTGCAAGAAAATCCAGGTAAAGTCTGTAAAACTCTTGCACACTGACTGTGCCTTAGTAGTGAGATCTGTTCCTGTGCTGCAGCTGATTCAAGCAAGCCTGTATTATGAGTTCTTGAAGTCTGTCTTCTTTTCCAAACTGTTTCCAGGAAAGTTTTGAATTTTATAGACCATGTTGTCTTAAAAAAAAAAAAAACAAACACAAACAACAAAAAAACTCAACACAAACCCACCAAAACCAAAAGACTTTGAAGTCTTTGTTAACAACAAATTGGCATGAGGAAATGTAACCTTCTCCCTGATGGTTTTCGTATTTGCAGTACAGCTGGTGGGGCAAAGTAGTGAAACATTGGAATTGGTTTCCCTAAGCTAAAGTCATAAACTATAAGCTCTGGCTTGCTTTACTTGTTCCTAATGATGTGTCTGACTGACACCTGACTCTTGCATACTTCAGGGGCTGTGTGTTACTGAGGAGGCTGAGCTGTTGCTCTGTGACGGGAAATCCAGTGTTCCTCCTCTCTCCTCTTAGAACATCAGCAAATAGTAGTAGATCTGACACTCATGGAGATCCTATAGCAATTTTATTCCAAAAGTTTAGAAATGTTCTCTGATGCCTGCAGACTTCTGCATCACCAACATGTGATGAAGCCCTTCCTACATTCTTGCTCAACAAACCATTTAGTTAGCCTGCACGGGAGCTTCTTGTAGCTGCCAAGTGTATGTATTAATTCTGTGCACCCCTGTGCCTCAGAGTCATTGTTTTTCTGCCTCCTTTCTTTTTCTAGGGGTTCAGGAAGGAGTTCGGGTGACTATGGAGAAGATGGTAAGCAAAAAATAATTGTACTAAATGTAGCATGGTGACATATAAACTTGAAACATATTTCCTATTGCTACAGTTGATATTTTCTACCTAAGAAAAGGGAAAGTAAGGAGGGACATGAGGGAAACCTTGTGACCTGCCTGAACACAGTAGTTGCTAGCTCCAAAGAAGTTGCGTGTGGCAAGATTGCCTTGAAAGGATAGAATGTAGTTCCTGCTGGAAGGAAGAGGCTGTGGGAAGATAAGGTCTGAAATTATGGTGTTCTGTTAGCCAGACTAGTATTGCTGGAAAATACAGTTCAGTATGTGAGAGGCTTTAAGGATTAGTTGTGAAGCATTCAGTAAAGTCAAAAGGTACTTAACAGGGGGAAAAAAAAAATCCAGTTGTATTGTAGGTTTCCAAAACTGCACATATTTCATGACAAGGGGAAATATTGTTAGGTAACAGCTGTTTTCCTACTCTCTTTTAGAAAGAAAGTCTGGGAGGCTGATGGAACATGCCTTACTCAATGATGAAAGTGAGTGAGATGAAGTCTTGCTACTGACAGCGCAGGTGCCTTTCTGGGTGGGAAAAGAAGAAAGCTGCTGGGAATTTTGTTGGTTCCAGTACTCAGTTCCAAGGGAGCTGTAACTGCACAAGACCGGTAGAAATACTGGGTTTTCATGAATCAGTAGAAGTGAGAGGTTGGACAGATAGTCATGCCCTCAGGCAGGGGTTGTTCCACATAGCTGCATTCACTGCTGTGATAAGAGAAGGATCTTTACTTTCCAGTAGGACTTGTGTAAAATGACAGCTGGAACAGACTGTTCCTTTGGGGCTCTGGTACACTGGGACTGGCAACATTTCCTCTGGCAAATGACTGCTTCAGTCCTTTATGCCAGCCTCTTCAGTAAAAACTTGATACTGTTGAAGAGGCAATGATATTATAAGGTCTAACCTCTCTGTTGTGGGAGGCAGATTTTAGAGGCTGTCAGTGGGGAGGTGTAATGTGGCTAGGATGCTGCCTGAAAGCAGATCTCCACTGGTTTGACTCACTGCTTTAACCTTCTGCTTTCCAGAAGTCCTGAAGGAGATCCAGAGTACTCTGGAGGGGGGCAGAGGGTGAGTATCAACCAACTTCCATTCCTAATGGGTGGGGCTGGCAAGGGAGGGCATTTCTAGTTGAAAGCAGGGGGATGCCCAACACGATGGCAAGGATCCTTGTCCTGGAATCTGGTTATGTATGTGTCCCACAAACTATCAAAGGGAAATATTAGGAGAGAGGCAGGTTCTCTTTCACATGTTGTCCCTTGACGTTTTTTATGAATAATGCTTTGTCTCTTTCTCTCCGAAAAGCAGGAGAGATCACATTCCCACATCCCAAAGGAACAGGACTCTGAGTATTCGCATACAGGTTTCTATTCATGTCAACCCATACTGATCTAAGGGCAGGCCACATGGGCATAGTTGGTCGAGGATGGGACTCTGGAGTTTTAATCCTGGCTTGACACTGTCACTTGGACGTGTTCAGTATCTCTGCTCCCATTCTGTCTATACAATAGAGCTAAGCTACCACCATGGGTGCGGGGCTTTACCTTGTCTCCCTAGAATACTGATGTTCAGGTGACAGGGGCTACGGAAGTGTAGACAAAGGACTACTGTTGGCAACGGATGCAGGAAGCTTGGTGGGATTGGTAACTGCTGGTGTGTAAGGATAAGTGACTGCCTGACATGCTCTGCTCTGCGCACTTCCTCTGGACACTACCTAATCCTGGTATTCTGTCAGCAGCTGGGAGTGGATGGGATGATACTGCATTGCAATAATGAATCTTTTCTCGTGTCATTGCAGGAGCTATGCAGAAAGAAATTTGGCAAGAAGTCCATTAGGACATGGACTAAGTAATGGAGGAGGTAGGTGAGGCTAGGGATATTTCAGAGGCAGTGAAGCAGCCAAAGGAAGCAGAAAGTAGAGTGAAGCTTGTTTATAAAATTCAGTTTATTTAAATGGTTTGTGATAGTGCAGAACTCTGGTCTGAATTTTCAGGGTTATAATCTGCTGGCTGTGTGATGTACTAGCACTGTTCAGCACCTTGTGTGACATGAGTAAATATGCTGCATCAGTTTTAAAGAGATAAAAATCCTTTGAGGGCTCTTGCCTGACTATTAACCTTACCATAAAGCGAGCTGGATAGGTAGCCAGAGCTCATAGCAATAATCTGTTGAGTATATGAACTCATTAGCTCTCATTAGCTTTCAACTTCTGTTTTCTAAAATGCCTTTTACATTCTTTTATCCGAAAGCAGATTGACCAGAATTCATCAAGGACTCTCTGGCATTGGATTGAGTGCCATAACACTACTGATTGGGCAAACCGTCCCTGGGGAGAGGGCACCACTGCTCCCTGCATCGCAGGCTAGTGAGCTGCAACTTGCATGCATATGCATGCCTGCCTCTGCCTCCCCTTTTAGTGCCTCATTAGAGACATCTCCTCTTGGAGCCCGCCTTGCATTAGGACAGAAGTGGATTGCCAGGTCTGATGCACCACAAGCCTCTGACTACATCTAACTTTTAAATGTTTGCACATTTCTCTTTTCTACTGGGCTGGGTTTTAAATTATAAATGTTACTGCCTTGGTGCAGGATTTTAATAAACGCACACTGTTACCTCCAACTGGTTTAAAATTATTTTTTGTACAATTTTTTTAAATCCTATGGGTATTTCAATTTTAACAGAAACATTTTAGAAATTTACTTTTTAAAAAAAGCGTTAAATAATATATGCTAGATTTCTGTGACTGCTGTATGTGGTATCTGAATGAGTAATTTTGGGGTTGGTTTGTTATGGTACTGTTAACTGGCTTTATGGATTTGGGTAGAATCTATTTTTGTAGCCATTCAAATCAGAGGAAAACTAATTGAACTTGATTTTTGTTTCAACACTACGTTGCTCTTTTTTTGGAAATAAAACTCTGAATTCCCTTTTGTGACCCTTGTCTGCTCTGATATCTATTCTTTCCATCAGCTGCTTTTTTCACATTAGCAACAAGTGCATGCCCACTTACCCCTGGAAGAAGGTGGAGCTGTCCCTCTCTGAGCTGTAGAGGCAAAGAGCACTCCTGGAGATTAAGTGGCCTCATTAAGCAAGGTGGTGGTTTGGCAAGCAAGTTGAGTGTATCACTGTCCTGCAGTTCATACATAGTGTTGCCAGAAAAGGGCACTGGTTCAGATTATAGTCCCCGGATGGTCATCTGCTAGCTTGTCCTGAAATAACTTGGGTGATAACACACTGAAGGGAGAAACAGTTGATCTGGCAATGCTGCTGTATTAGTCAGCCAACGGATTTTGAATTGAAACTGGTGAAAGACTGCGTAGAGCAGTTCGTTACTCTTTAAAATTTTTGATTCCTTTTACCTGACCTAACACCACTTTCTTCTTTTCCAGCTAAGGCAAAGAACGGAGTATTCTCCTATTTCTGTCCTGTAACTTGCTTGTAGCACTAAGAGAGTCAGTGAGAAAGAACTAAATCCTTTCTGACTGGGTGCTGAGTTTTTGGCATGCTTTGGAAAAATCTCTCCTTGGAAGCCCTCTTGTTTCAAGCTCTGTCTTTGTCTTCCTGAGCAAGGTGGGAGGATCCTTTCTTTCCTGGAGTTACTAAGGTGGGCACTTTCTATTCTGCAGGATAACATGGTTGCAGAGTTGCTGTTGCTCAGGTGATGTTTCAGGCCCCCTTCCTTCTAGAAGTATTAGTATCTCCTTTGAGACCTGATTTATTGCTAATGAGGTTTTAGAAAGCTGCCTCTCCTACTCAGCGTGGTCTGACAAACTAGTTTCTATTTCTTCATTTCTGCTAGCTTCATTATTTCCTTATTTCTATTGCTGCAGGATTGAGGCTAACAGAAAGGTGGCCTGCTGTTTTCCACCTCTTGTGCCAGGCAGTGATGCTGCAAATTTACAGGAAGTTAGGGTTTAATCAGCAGCTTCTGACCTGGTGTGATCCTGTGCATCTGCATCATCCTGGCGCATGCAGATGCTTCTTTCTGCTCCTCACAGATGGGCTGATTCTAATGCTGTTTCTGAGTATTTCATTTGCTGGCATGCTTGGGGTAAGTGATATGGCAGTTCTGCTCAGAAAGGGCAAAAGCAGTTTATAGCTTCTCTCCTTTTTCGCCCACATAACTTGAAAAATCCAATAGGTCCACTGAAAGAGTTAGACAAGTCACAAAAATGCTATCATAACTTGTACACCTTAAAGTGAATTTAGATTTAAAAACAAAACAAAACTTTATCCAGGCTTCTTGTTACTTTGGTGAAGGCACAAGCCAGACTTAATGGGATTGATTAGTTTAGGATGTGTACTGATACATGGCAGATTTTTCCTAGCAATGCTTATTTGAAACCTACAGCTGAAGGATTTGCTGGAATAAAGTGCTTGGCTTATTGTTGTGAGCAGAGGCATTAAGAATCCATTTAGAGCTGCCGTGCCTAAAATACAAGAGAAATAGCAAAGGGGCAAAGCAGGAGAAGACTGGAACTTGTGTCGTGCTTTCAGTTATATTCTGAACTGAGCAGGAGAGGATGGAAAGCCTCATGACATTCGGAACTAGGGTGTATTTTTTTGTGCTGTCAGAAAACCACTAGCAAGTAAAATCAGTGATGGGATGAGGTGTTCATGAAGGATGCAGTCTTCAGTGAATGTCTGTAACCAGCTTTTGAATGCAACAGGGAAAAAAAAATCCCTCTGTATTTCTCCCTTTCAGGAATTGCCTTCTGAGTCTTGCCGTTACCCTTAGTCTGCCCATCAGCTGACAGTAATAATAATAGCCTGTTTCTGATCAGAGGATTCATCTGCTGCCAAACTCCTTGAGTTTTGTGCCTACCTCTACTTTTCACTTGAACTCCCCATGTCTGTGATCTGATAGAACCTTGCTGTCTCCACGAGCTAATGCTTAATGCTTGGAAGCACTTTGAGGGCTCATTGGCCCTTATTAACATTGTTGCCAGTCAGGCTTTGGCAGCGCTTTCCCCATCTTCTGCATTATGTAGTCTCATTGGGGTCTGGCACCATCATGTGCCCCTTCGCTGCAGGAGCTGAGCTGCTGTTAACACTGGCTGCCAGTGCTTGAAAAAAATCCTTTCTTTAACAGCTATGTTGGCAGCATGTTCCCTCACCCTTGCAGACCTGTTTCTCTGCAGAGGGGAAAGTCTTGGATCACAACTAAAGAACAGCCCAAATTTTCCACATCTGAATACACATACTGGGTACCTATACGGGAGGCTGGTTTATAGCGGCCTGAGTTTTAGGTCAAATGCTTTCTTGTAACGTGAGCACTTTTATACGGTTGCATATTTGGTGCCAAAATTCTGTAGTCCTAGAAAAGCTTAGCCTGGGGCTCTTTTAATTTTTCCGTCCAATAATAATGTAAGCTTTCCTCAGATGTTTAGCAACTGAATATTTGCTGAATTTGTCTAACAATTCTATTAGAAGAAAATAATGTTGGAAGGAAAAGTACTTTTCTTCTTAGTCGTAAGGCCTGAGGCATGTCTGGTTAGTAAGAGAATGAAATTTTTTTTACAGCTTAATTGGTCTCTTTCTTAGAATATGGTTTGTATCTTGCAGCTAGAATAAATGCATGCCTGGGCTGTAGCCCTAAATTCAGCCTGCAAAGCATGTCACTGCCTACGTGGCCTCATGAATTGGGATGTTTTTAATAAGAGCAGGACAGGGATCTGGTGTTGAATTGGCACGGCTGAAGAATGAGACAGACTTTAGTGGAAGTTTTCTTCTAAAGCCCAGCAGTCCTTGCTAAGTCATATGATTTGACTTAGTGATCTCTCTCAAGCAAAGGCCAAGTTTGTGTTGCAGCTGTAGCTGATTCCCTGAGGTAAGCCAGGTGGAGAAGACTGATTCCTTCAATAGCTGCCACAAGTCCTTGGTCACAGAAAACTTGATGTCTTCACTAACAGCTGCAAGCCCCAAGTGCTTGGATTATTTCCACGCAGCACATTGACCTCTTCCTCTGATGTGATGGGGAGTTTGACAAGCTTTTCAGATTAGGCGCAATTTACAAGACAACTGGTAAAACCCTATGTGAAAAGGTTGCCGTAGCAGTAGGATGTCCCTTGAGGTCATCCTGCTGTTGATCAATTTGTTCCAACTGTTCCTTGGGTAGAAATGGTGCCTCTCTAGTACAGCCCCTGGCCAAACACGTCTGGGTAGTGGTTTCTGGTTGAGGAAGGGCCTTGTCTTCGTGCTGCGCCTGTGGAGATGGGTAGGCTGAGGTGGACTGGCTTTCCCTGGTGGCAGTTGCAAGCTCTGGAATGACAGTAGTAAGCCCTTGTAGGGAAAGGGGATTGTTTTCTCCATTTAACTAGTTTATCCTTGAGGCTTCCCCATGGCATGGGAAGTAAACAACTGAAGTAAATACTCATCTCGGTGCGAGTGGTCATATTCCACTGACTGGCTTAATGGGTCCGGAAAGAACGCTGAGGCCTCAGCTGGGTGTCCGCAGAGGGGTGAGTTTCTTCCCTTCTTGGCTGGGTGCTCCACAGCCTCCTGAGAGGTGAGTCTGTTGCTTTTTATGCTTTCTGTCACTACAACCACCTCTGTTTGGACACGTGTTTCTAGAGTGGGAGGGCTGAACCTGCCTTCTCACAGCTGTCGCGGGGTCTCAGCCCTCTCCTGCTGCTTCGCCTCCGAGCCGCGACAGCTCCTACCTCAGGGGGTCCGGCGGCGCTGAGGGAAACGGCTTCGCCTCGAGGGCCGCCCTCCCTGGCGGCTCCGCCCTCGCCTCAGGGAGGGACGCAGCGCCTTTTCCCGCCCTTTCGCCCGTCTCGCGCAGGCGGCAGAGGGCGCTGCCGTCCGCCATGGCCGCCCCTGCCCCTGTCAGGCGGCTCCGCGCAGGGCCGCGGCCTCGGGACGGCTTCACTGTGCGTGCAAGCGCCGGCACTGCCGCCTCTCCAGAGGTATTGCCACGAAAAAGTTTGTGTTTTGTGATAACGGTGGAGCAAGGGCTACAGGAGTTTAGGGAAGTCCCAGGAAGCACTTTTGTCGCCTAGAAACACGCTGAAGTGTCCTCGGTGGAGTCCAGACGCTGTTCATGGCTGCCACCGTTGAATGCCTTCTGAATATGATGTAAATACATAAAATACTTCACCTTCCTGATCCTTTACCCTCAAGCTGGGCCCCAGTGTTCATCCCCTGCTCAGCAATGCTGTTCCTTAACTCCCTTTGCAGCAGCCTCTGCTTTTGCCACCTAAAATAGGACTCTGAAAGCTACAAAGCAACAAAGGTGGGAAACTGAAGCAAGCGGTCTGTTTCACCACCAGCTGTGAGCCCGGAAGGAGACTGCCCTGGTGCTGGGGGAAGTCATACCCTGCAAGGTCAGTCAGCTCTTCTGGGGACTCCAGAGGGACTGATTTTCTTGCAATGAAACACTGTTGTGTAAACAAACTCCTCATTTTCCTCTTGGGTCTCATGAAGGTGAGCTTTTTCTAAATGTTGACTGAACCATGGGGATGGCTGGAGGAGGGTAGCCGGAAACACTACAAAGACAGGAGAGTTAAAAGGCCCCTCGAATTTGTGGCCTGTTTCAGTAAAGTAGCTAAAATGGTGCTGTGATGTGTGACTGTTACTACTGCACACCTCTTCCCCAGCTGAATGCATAGAGACTGCTGCTGTCCAGCTCTTTGTGGCACAGATTTTGTGTCTAGAGCTAAGTTATATTTTAAGATGTTGTTTTGGTGAGGGGGCTCTCTTTAAGATGGATGTTGACAGCAGTCAGGGAGAGTCACACTAGGTAGGAAGGACCTGTATCTTCATGGGCAGAGCCCAGCCTGTCACTGGATTCCCCTTCAAAAGATAGAGATCTTGTCTTCCTGTATGCTCCTGTGGCAAATGAGTCTGTATATATTGTGCTTATTCCTAAAGAGACTCTGAATGTTGTTCATTTGTTTAAAGTCAGTCTCCTGTTCCCTGCTTATGCTTAGGGCAGGGGCTTAAAAAAAGGAAGCTTGGATTCTGCTCACACTTTGCTTCCTTAAAGGGAACTTAGCTTTATCAGATCGCTGTGCTGGGCCCTTGAAAAACAGGCTGAGCTTATAAAAAAACCCCTAAAAACAAACCACCCAAAACCCCAAACAGATCTACCATACAAGGACATCTCTGAGCTGCCGAATGCTACCCCAAAGACAAATGTTGCAGCTCAAGTCCAAGGAAGCAGAGAATATGGCAGGTTCACATAAAGGCTTAGTGTTATTTTAGGAGAACCTGCTAACTTAGGTGGTATATTGACTTGAAAGCGGTTTAAGTTACTGCTGAGGGAGCTTTATTCTAAACTGCAAAGTCTGAAGATTATTGGATTTGGAAGAGCGTCTGTCCTGTTAGCCACAGGAGTGGAATTTGGGAGAGAGATTCTCAAAGGGTGTGATTGTTCTACAGACAAGTACATCCTCCTGTCTTTATTCTGACACAGGCAAGAGCAGATGAGATGCAGATTTGTGACCAAAGGAAGTATGACAGTCCTTAATTGATTGCTTTGATGACCTGTGATACTGTCACTGCTGTGACAGTTTGCTCACAGTTCAGACCTGAAGATATTTGTCTGTACTTTCATTATAGGAAGACATTTTGAATGCCAATGAACAGTAATGAGGACTTAAAAAAAAAAAATCCGTCTCAAGGAAATTCAGTTCTGTCAAGTTAGGCCCATGAGGCAGTTTTTGGAAATCATAAAAATTAAGCATTAAGTGGTAGTCACCTACTGTGGAATTAACCTTTTTTAAGGCTGGTTTAATTTTATACTTAGTTAACTTGCTGGAGACTCCACAGCAGGTGGCAATGCCTCAGTCCTAAAGGCTCAGGAAGCACAGAAAGAAGCCTTTACTAAAAGCAGTCTGAGAGTCCAGGCCCTATGACTTCTGTCATGCTACATTCAGGGTCCACCCTTAAAAAGGCTTGTTTTGAGTATGGTAAGTGGGACATAAGAATTTCAAAGTGCAATAATATCATGTCATCTCTCTGAAGTGCATTGCACTTTCTAAGACTCTAACCTTGTGTTGGACGTAAACCACTCCTAGTCTGTTTCAACTCTTTAGTGATGTTGCATAGACAGATTCCTCCCTACTGTTCTCTGTGCCCATTGAACCGTTACTTAGAGGTTTGTTTGTTAAACCATTAGAAACCCCTGTTTAAGGGTAAGATCTTCATCTAGCGTTTTTTTTAGTGCACAAGAAAAATGCTAATTTCTCAGTAGCTTGCATCACAGCCATGAATGAATGTATCAGAGCTTCATGTGCCACATTAGTTAGTAACATGGCAGTCAGGTACCATTAACGCTGGCAGATTTTCTTTGATAAGAAGCAGCAGATAGTAGCTGTCATCTTTTCTTGTTTCATAAGGCTGAACAGACTTGGTTCAGCAGGCTAACTTCCTCCCTGATGTGCTTGTCTTAGGACTGCTTATGCACAGGAAGGGAACTTTCCATTAGAATGTGTACTGCATGGAAGTGACTCAAATTCTATAAACCTTGTTAAAGTGATATCTGTTGAGAGGTATTTATTACTTACGTGCATAGGGAGAGATGAGACCTCTCGTAAAATGAATAGGGATATATCTACAGAAGATTAAGGAAATTAAGTATCTGCAGTGGAATAGAGCACAAGATACTGACAGGCTTGTTAATGTTAAATGGGAGAAAATGTTCATCATCCTATAAAATAAATGGCAAGTTTTGGAGGCAATCCCCTTCAGAATGTCTTCTAATGCCTGTCTAGGCAGACCAGTCCCAGTTGTCCACAGGTCTTTGGTAGCAAAGTATAATAAGAGCACCTATGCTTGCAAAACTGTAAAGGTGATGTAACACGGCACAAAAAGCATGAGTGGCCCAATACCACACTAAAGTTTCTCATGTTCCACTGTAGAATAATCTGCTTTTGACAGAGCATCTGTCAAAGTTTCAAAACCAAACCTTCTGTGTACTCTAACCTGCCTGTACTCTCCTCCTCATTCCCTCCCAGAGCTTAGGAGCCCTAAAAGAGTTTCACATCTGCGGTGTTGCTGCTAAGAGCTGTTCTGCCCTCCTGTGTTACTTGTTCCTGTTCCCTTTCTTCTCCTAGTACGTATTTGTGCTTTTCAATTTTATTTTTAACTATGTTAAAATTTTGCTGAATCAGTTAACTGAACCAATGCCTTATGATCTCGCCTTATGATCTGGAGTAAGGGAATAACCAGCAAGAGCAATGGCAGGCAAGTGGGCCCACTCATTTAAGAGGAAGCTAACCGTTAGATCACCTTACCCGTAAGGTCAAATTGCATGAAGATGACCACCAGAACTGGTGCAAGGAAACAACTGAGGAGTACAGAAGACACTGGAAGGAAGGAGTGGCCCCTTTCAGATGGCAGTCATAAAGTCATTTTTGCTGTAACATGATACCTCACCCCAGCTGCATGATTCCTTCTACCTTTATCTCTGCAAGCTTATTAGCACCTGCTGGGGATTTTCACATACCTGGGTGTAATCATTTCAGTCTGGACAATCTAACTTTCCACTTTGATCCTTTGATTTATACTTCAGGGGCTATGATGCTTTCTGCAGAGAAGTCATTTCTCATGGCAGAACAGGTCCTGCTGGCAGCCATGCACTAGGGCTGTAGCCCACACAATTGGAATGTCTTTTGATTTTGTGTATAATTGGTTTGAAAACCAGTTCAAATCCAGGGGATTTCACCAACTCAAATGAGTTCTGTATCAAACCAACAGTTCCCAGCTATGCAGCAAAGGAAGAAAGGGAACAAGGACTGCTCCTTACCTGAGGGCCAGCCAGGCCTGTCAGTGAGCCCAGTAAAAAGAAAGTATGATGGAAGCACAAAGATCACATTCTCTTTGATTATACTGTAGCTAGCACAGGACACAACAGCAGTGAAGATGCAGTAGAATGACAGATGGGCCTGTTTGCTCGGTTCTAATCATGCCAGAATTCCTGCTGTTGTCATTACTCTACCAGTTATTCACTGTTGTTACCTGCTCTGGTTACCAAACCAGCAAGATTAAAGTTACTACAGGCTTGCCTGGCCTTGCATCTTCAGTTTGCTCTTTTTAGATACTAACTACAGAGGTAGGCCAGGGGATTAAAAGGAGGAAGCCTCAGCTGCATCTTAGTGCAGCGCAGAGTCTTTCAGCTCAGACCCAGATAAAGTCCATCCCTCCAATAGGGTGTAATACCATCTGTACAGTGTGTTGATCTGTCATTTTGGCTGACCTCTGGGTAGGGGCCATGGGACGCTGGCTTCCAGTGTAACAGGATCATCCAGCCTCATTGAATGGCAGACAACTGGGCAACAAAGTGCTCCTGAAATATTCAAGGAGGCTGTTTTCAAACGTATGTAACTTAATGGTTTTGGTTTCTTCTTGCAGTCATGAATACTTTATTTGGCTTCCTCGGGTTATTGCTGGGGAAGAGGACCTTGGAGACCTCCTAGCTCATCTTAAAATAACTGAAGAAGAGAGCAGAGGCCTTACCAGTTTGAAGCAGTGAAAGGCCAGGAATTCTCTCTCAATAGGCTGGGGTACAGGCTCAAGGGAGAATGTTTTCTGTCAATATGAGGCAGCATGTGATATGGAAGGAACAGAGTAGATATTTTATATTAATGCAATGAGACCTAGCGGGGAGGGGGGAAAACACAAAAAAGGAGGAGATATTTTTAAACCAGCCTTATAGGCTGCAGGATCCTGATTGGATTATCAGTTCTACTTGCTATAGAATGAAACCAAAAGGAGACCCTATTTATACACTTACCAAGATTCATCTTAAAAATAGTTAGAAACAGTGTTGACCAGCCCCATTACTTGAACTACTACCAGGCAAACAAGGCTGTTGTGAATTTATGCAAAATGTCATTTCTCTGATCAGTCATAACCAGCTTCTACTCTTTTATTCATGTGATTTAGCCTTTTTTTTTTTTTTAATTGAGTTACCTTCTTACCTCTCTTTTCTGCAATAGCATCAATGTTTAGCGGCTAAAAATAATAGTAGCTGAAAGGAGCTGATATTTTGAGTAAATGAAGGAATCTTTAGGAAACTGGCGAGCCTTGTACTTTCTCAAGGAATGTAGCCTCTTTTTTAAAGCCTTCTGTTCTTACCACCTGCTGCTGGATTCCCCTGTCAAAGCAGTTTCTTCAAGGTAAAAGGGTTTTCAAGTCAAAGGCGCTGGCCAGCTGGAAATTTCCCTTGGTACTGGTATCCCTAAGTAGCACATAGCTGGCAAAGACAGCATAATTCCCAGCTCCTTACTGCAGCCAGCATTGCCTTCTCAACCCTGTGTGTGCAGAGAGAAATGAGCAGACAAGGGCAGTAAAACTGGGAAAGTGCAAACAAGATTTTAATTCAAAAGATGACTTAATTGTCATTGTATGTACCAAATGTTGAGGGTGCTGTTCATGAGGGCAAGTTGCGTTAGTATTCATACTCTTGTTTGAAATGAATCTGTCTTGTTATTGAAGCAATGACTTGGGCAAAAATACATGATCAGTAGTTGAGGTGGGCATTGAACCCAAGTCTCGGGCCACAGCCTCCACTGTCCAGTCTGCTCAGGGATCTGGAGCTGAAATCTGGAAATGTTTCATCTGTCCTGGCACTTACTTCCTGCTCCCTTAAAAAGATATGAACAAACTGCCAGCATCTTGCTAGGAACACTTTAAAAGACAAACAAACGTAGCATTAGTCTGTGCAGAGAATTCAGGTTAGAGGTGCTGAGGAAGACAGGCTTGACACTGAGGTGGAGAGGGAGTATTTGCGCAGCATCAATTTAGCCATTCTCATCTCAGTGTAGCACAAAGCAGACAGTAGTCTGATAAGAAAGTGAACATGATCAGTACCTTCATCTTGGCCATCCCCCTCAGGCAAAACCCAATCATACTGTCTGGGGCTTCTGACAAATCAAAGAAACAGAGGGCTCCAGTTCTGCCTGGGGTATACGGAGCCTTGAAGAGGCTCCAGCTGATAATGACATAGAGTTTGTTAGAGCTACTTCCCCCTCAGGAACTGTGAAGAGTTGGATTTTTCAGAGAAGTTTCTCTTCCTGGCCATGCACACATTAGAAGTTTGGAGCTAAGAGCCCCAGGGCTTTTTTTCAAGATTGTATAAGGAATTCATGATCCAGATGGCATCAGTCATTCTAGGCTTTACAAAAGGGATCTCTCTTCTCTGCAGAGAGGGATAGAAAGTTATTTATAAATAATGAATAAAAGAATGTGATGAAATAGTTAACTAACCTGTTGCTCTACAGCCTCATTCTTATGAGCTAAAAGAAGAGGACCACCCAGTGACAGAAAGCTTAGGTAAAGTGTGTTTCTTAAGTTCTCCAGCTTAGCACACAGTTTTTACCTTTGCTTAATGGAGGAACCCTCAAAGTACAGTATGTAACAGCCAGGGGGTTCTTGGAAGGAGACAGGAAAACAGGCCCTACAGAAACTAATGGTGCTAAGCATCTCATATCTTATCTTAACAACACTCATCACATTTTATGTTAGGGTCACTTGTTCTGATTGCTGGCCACACCTGAGTTTATCTTGTTTAATCTCCAGCTCTTCTTGGAAAGCCTTTTTGGGAGGGGGGAAGGGGTAGAAGGGGACTTTGCCTTAAAGAACCAGGGTCATCCTCAGAGTAGTTAAATCATGCACTAACCATGCTGTCACTTCACAACCTGGTGAGTGCAGAGGGAAACTGCATGTACAGATCAGACTGTGTGCATTAGTGCCTGCTCTGTTACCTGTTTTCTTGAGAAAAACCTAGGAAAGGGAAAACCATCGCTGGATTAGACAGCAACATTGTATGGACATAATCACCTGCTGCGAGTAACCTTGACCTGTCTGCAAAAGCTGTGTTTAAAGGGGAGCATGGCTTTATTTGGAAATTCAAGTTGAAAGGAGATTTAGTCATTCTGCTTGATTTGGACTGAGATTTAGGCATAATGAGGGCAAAAATGGTGCCAATTTTGCTGTCTTTTCAGTGCTGAGCTGGAAACTACTTTCCTGTTGTCAGCAGAGAGCTTGGTATTGGCAAGGAGAAGAAGGCAGAGGCTGAGCTATCCACGCTTGGCTCCCTGAAATAAAACTCCAGGGATGGAGAAGAAAGAGGCCTATGATTTAGTTCTTTCACTAGCCTAAGTTCTTATTTAGATAGTATTCACTGTGCCTCGTCTGGTAGCCTCTTGGATTATAGCAGACAGGATTTGTTATTGGAATTGACCTCTCCTTTTCAGTCTTTCTTTGGAGATGTACCTAGTCATACCATGTCTGAGCATGGCTCTTGCCGAGATGAAATCCCACCTCTTCTCTGCCAAACCAGCTGGTGATATTGCTGGTTGAAAAGTTCAAAGGTGCCATGAGAAAGCATGAATTATTGATGCCACTTTCCTTCCATATGCCTGTAATCATCTGCTGTTTGGGCACAGCCCAGCAAGAATTGATGTTAGACTCCACAGGCTCGCAAGGACGCTGGAACGGACTCTAGGCTGCATGGAAACAAGGTACAGGAGGTTGAAAATATTACTGTATACATGAATATGACATATGATACGCAGTACTGAGAAGCTTGCTAGAATCAGGACTGACAGTGTAGGCACATTGAAAAAGTTACTGTGCAAAGAGATAAAGAAGGAGCTTGAGCAATTTGTACAGGTGAATGAAAACAGAAACTGTTAAGAATTAAGTTCCAAGCATTTCCCTTTAAGATTAATGATTGTACTTTTTCCTCTGTATGAGCTGAAAGAAACCACAGTGTTTAGGGAAGAATAGAGTCACTTCTCTATTGGTCTCAAAATAACAGCACGAGCTTTTTGTCTGTATGTTCATGCTGTGTTTCTTAATAACATTGAGGTTCTCCTTTGTCTGCTATAAAGTATTCTAATTTCTTCTAAAAAGGAAGAACAAAATTGCATTGTTGTTTTTCCTGTAGTGATTTAGATGAAGTTGTTATAGTGAGGGGAGTTTTAAAACGGATGAGAAGGATCTTTCACCTGCTGCAGTGTGTCCAGGAGGCAGATGGTCTAGGGCACTTAATCAAAGCAGGTCTGATGTCAAAGGAATTGTTTATATAAGCAGTGATTCATCTTACCATTCCAAATAATAACAAGGTGTTGCAAAACAATCTGCTTTAAAAACCTGTCTTAGAAGAGTTGTGAACTCTAGGTTTTTGCATTCTAACCCAGATTCAGAGTCTGGGGTCTTATCTTTACAGTGAGTCAAACCAGACTCTTGTGTCTAAGATCCCTACAAATTTGGGCAGTGTTTCTGATCTTCCTTATCATCCAAGTATTGCAGCATTTCGTTTTGCGGAAGAATTTAGCTTGCCAGACACATCACTATCTAGCAGTAGTGCATAAAAGCAGACTTTTTTTTTTTTTATTCTACTGCATTTGGCATTGTAGAGAAGCAGTATCAACTTTAAGCCTCCAGGAGGACAGAATATTAACAAATATTCTGTACTGAGGATTTAGAGTCTAATTCAGCTACCATTAATCTCAGTAACAAAACTTTTGTTGCAGGATTTAGAGATCTAGGCCACCAGTATTGGTGTGTTAAGCAGGGGGGGGGGGGCTGAATTAAGGTGACCAAACACCTACGTATTATATAGAGTACTGTTTAAAGAGACTGATAAAAGAAAATGATTTGATGTTAAGAGATGAACTCTGTACTATGCAACATCTGTCCAAGATGTTTTGAATAGTGTCAACTCTAGAGCAGAGCAAGTTTAGAGGGAACACTAAAGACACTGATTGTTGAGGAACCCTTAACTACCTAACAGTGCTCTCAGGGCAGCAGCTTTTTGCTCAGCGTCAGAGTTGCAACCGGGGAAAAGGGAGATACTGTTTTTTTCCAGTTGCAGAAGATTGTTTTGTCATGCAGAAGAGAATAAAATGGGCAGTACACAAAAAAAGCTTTTGCGATAGAGCCATGTGCTTTACGTACAACTAGGGTGCTTTAGAGCTCAGAGCATGAGCCTTCCTGGACTGTGTAAATCTCAAATGTGGTTTTGCTGCCCTCCTTGGGGTGACTGGGGTTAAGCAAACTTTGATTCACTGAGTTGTTCTTTTAGGAGTTTGTTCCCAGAGCACTGGAATATATTTTTTTTAATGGCTTGCATTTTTGTTGTTGTTTTTTTTTTTTTTTAATTTTTAAATAACTGGTAAGGATGCTTGGACAAGTTTTAGTCTGTAAGCAAGTCATAAGGTATTCTAGAGAGTGGATGGATTTCCGTCCAGCAGAGAACGCTGCCTTCTTGAAGTATTAAATGTTAAAAATCCTCATTCCTTGTCAGACTTTATAATAGCTGCAATAATTTAAAGCTTTATGCTGAATTGCAATCTTGACTTCCCCCATTCCCCTACCCTAGGGCAAGGAGCGGCCTGTGGATGTTCAAGTTTCAACAAACCTTGACCAGAACTCTTTTGGGCTTGTAGTGTGTGCACAATAACCAGCAAGGGTTTACTTTTCATTATGGGGGAGAAAACATTTTTACCATATAATATAGCTAATCCTCCCAGCTCAATCCCATCTTTCAGGAATTCCCCACCAGCCCTTGTGTGTCCTTGCAGTCCTCATTGCTGTTGGGTATGGCTGTCAGAGCTTGTATACTGCAGCCATAATTACTGAGATGCAGGGTTCAGAGTTGTGAGACAGGTAAACATGTTGCCAGCATCCCATAATAGTTCAGCATCTGACTGAAGCCTTCCAGACACTGTATTTCAGCCTTTAAATAAATAAGTTAATATTTTGTGGATTTATGATAACAGTAGGAATTAGTAACAAAATCTTGACTGCTAGGTCCTCTGCTACCTATTGAGAGAAACTGTAAGGCTATGATTAGTGGAAGTTTCTTTTCTGTCTGTAGAGAATTTATCAAGTTGGCTGTAAAACAAAGAGAAAGAAGGAGCAAAGGGGAGAACAGAGAAAGAGGTGAGAGGACAAAAATATATAATGGAATTTCCCTGTGTCCTGTGTGCTGGTTTGTTCCTTGCCCATCATTGGCTAATGTAATCTCTAAGGTAGTTAGAAATGCCCCTAACAGGAGGCTTTTTACCTTTTTTTTTTGCTTTTGAAAGATGTTGCAGACTGTTTGCTTTCCTTGCTATAAGATTTTTTCCTTAGTTCCATTCTCCTCTTCCATTTGCCTCCAAGTTTCCTTTCCCTGCTCCATCATTTCCTATCAGTTATGCCCTTACTGTTTTCTGGTTTGAACTTTTCCCTTGAAGTGTTTAGTGACTGGGGAATCAAAACCAGGCTCTGCCATTAGCACTTCATTCAGACAAATGTGTAGAAGTGGAGTCTGGAGCCCAAGTGGTATTTTGGTCTGTCTGAAGCAGCAAGAGGTTGAGTCATAAAATAAAGGCTCTTTATAACTGTAAAGGATAGAAGTGATAATTTCCAACAGGCTGAAAGGTCAAGACTAATCCTTTGGGCACTTTTACATCCTTTATTTCCTGCCTATGATTAGAGGAAAGATAAAGAGGTAAGCGATGATGATTAATACTTAGAATACTGAACATTTCCTTGACTGTCAGCTAATAACTGCACTCAGGAGGAGTTGTGTGGAGATGCTGTTACATTGTGGAGTGCTATGTGCTTTTGCCTTCTTGCTCAGTTTAGCCAGATCCTGGAAGGCATTGAACACTTGTTCGTGGAACACATGAACCAGCCCCATCATGCTAAAAGAAAAGGAGTGAGGCCATTCCACAGACATGCACTGGGTCTGTATTAGGAGTTTTCCTTGGTGTACAAACACTTGCTAGGATTTATGTGGTGTGTTTTTGCATGTATCAACAAAAATACTGCTGTAGAATCAGTTGTAATGATTTGAAAATCCTTTTGCTGTGGGCAACTAACATGTCCTATCCTAAAAAAAAGCAATGTCAGTATTTTATACCTTCAGAAGCAATTCTGAAATGTGGACTTAAGCTACAAAGTTAAGTCAGTTTCAGCTGCCTTTTCCTGCAGAGATTATCAGTTTACATGATTGGTTTGTTGTTATTGTTGTCCATTCTGTTACATTTCTTTTTCTACAGCTTTATTTCTTCTCTGTTTTTCCCATTCCTCATTAATTCCCTTATTTATTTAGGCTCCCCTCCAGTAAGATTTCAGGAGCGCTGTTCAGGGAAAGACATTTGCTATAAGAGCTAGTTTCCTCATAAATTGAGCTATTTGGGCTAAACTGTTTTCATGACAGGTCAAATCTTGAATACGATCTGTTCATTAATGTCTTTCTCTTGCACTGCAGAAAATTTAAAAGGTTATCCCCTGGAAAATCAGATACTATTTAACTCTAATTATGATATATATTTAAATTTACCAAGTACTTATTTGCTTGTTAAGAGACAAGTGGTCAAATAGAAGGGGAAGAATAATAAATAAACACAAAAAATGGGGCTTATATTTTTGCGTTCTTTCTACCAATTATGTATCAGCTCAGCTTGTACAGATGCTGGTACTGCAGTATCAATTCAGCTTGTACAATTTGAATGAATTTTGTTTGTTTGTTTTGTTAACAATCAGTTGTGGTCTTTTCAGTTCTCCTCAGCAATACAGCATCTACTCAGTATTGTGTATTTTCAACCTGCAAGTCAGTATTGTTCATATAGGTCCAACTGGATACTAAGGAAATTGAGTTAACTATTTGCTGTTCATTCATCTGACATAGATTATTAGATGTGTTCCTCTCTTCTTCAGCACAAAGGTTATTGGATAAGCAAAAGCTGAAATAAAATAATAATTCTTTCTTAAACTACAGTGTGGTCAAACCTTTGTTAACTGTGGAAAATCATAGACATTTGTTCAGTTGCCTGTATATGACTGGCTTCTGGCAAGTGCCCTAATAAAAAAAGAAAATAAGGGTGCATTGTGACAAAATAAAACAGAGATTAACCTAGAACAGGACAGTCAGTTGGACACTCCTCAGCTGCACAAGTATGGTTCTGCAAATGTTTGTTTGATTCTATAGAAATGTGGTAAATTACCGCTTAGGAGGATCTAACCTCTCTTTGTAGCTTATTTCACAGCAAAATGCACAATGTTTCCTTTCATAGGTGAATTGAGATAAGGCATCACATACTGCTGAACACTGGACAAATGCCTCCTTCCCGATCCAAGACTTGGCACAAAAAGGTTGGAAAAGAGAAAGTGTTGAATTGTGAGAAAAAGGCAAGCTCCCTGGGACATTCAAAGATCCACTGTGGTAGACGGTGGGAAAGTAATAGTAAAGGCCAGGTGAAGGGCAAAGAGTCATTGCCTGAACAAGATAACACCCCTGAAGAGGACCCCTTAAAAAGCAAGAGGCTGGTGAGGCTTCAGGGAAGCAAAGAAAATGGCCACAAAAAGTTATTCCGAGGGAAAAGAGCCTACAGGAGGAATGATAAAAGAGAATCTGGTTTGGGGAGAAAACATGGAGAACAATTAGCATCCAAGTTGGAGGGAAAAAAAGGAAAGGCCTGCAACCAACAGGAAATTACATCAGGACGAGAAAGTGAGGACAGTAGCGATAAGGAAGAAAAGGCCACCACAAACAGCAAGAAACACAGTTTTGAAAAGAAGTGTGGAAAGCGTCCTGCTGTTAGTGAAAAAGTCACCGAGCCAGAGTCTGTAAAGTCAATTGCAGTGCAAAGTGCTGAAGGCTATCTTCAGAAACATGACTTGCTGCGGAAGACACACAGTGCCAGGCATAGGGAAAAGCACAATGAGAATCATGGCTTTAAGGAAGCTTTTGAGCAGAAGTCAGGTTCTCAATCCCAAAGCAGTATGGCACAGGGAAAAGGTGAGAGAACTGGGAAAAAACATGTTGCAAAACATACCAGGATTATTGTCACCAAAAGTGCGGAAGAAAATATCCTGGAAACCTCAGATAGCTCCTCCTCTGACTCCAGCAGTGAAGGCCATTTGACTCATAAAAAAGGTACAAAAGAGACTGTAGTGGACAGCACTGCAAGCAGTGAAGAGAAGAGTAGTTCTTCAGAGGAAGATGGCATCAGAGAGAAAGAAGCGATGCTCAAAGATCCTCCTGTGGATGAAGGAAAAGGCTACAGGGAACTGCTTGATGAAAGCAATGAAGCATCTAATGAAACTGAAAGGGAACAGGCGACCACAGATGGAAGGAATGAATCTGAGGATGAAGGCACTGACTTTGCAGGATTGGAGGCAGAGGAGAAAATGAAGAAGCAAGATGACATGCCAAGGCGACCAAAATCTGTTCTAGCTGAGTGCAGTGAGGAAGATGATGATGTAAGAATTTCAGGATTCCAACTTAATAGTCTTAAGAACAGAGAAAATGGCAATAATGAAGGCGGCAAGGAAAATATATCAGAAAATTACAAAATTCAAGCTATGTCAAAAGATGCACGTGATAATTCTGACAGCAATGGAGAGAACAGCACTGAAGAGAGCATTGACAAAGGAAAAGAAAATGCACCAGAACAACCACTGCCTAGTGCTGTGAAAGCAAAACGCCCCGTTCACCTTAGCAAAGTATTTCAAGGAACTGAACAGAAAGAGAATGTGTATGATGAAGGCAGTGCACTGGAAGATAGCCCTTTGCTCTTCAAGCAGCAGATGACATTGAAAGAGGAATCTGGGAGGTGTGAGACTGAAGAACAAGGTAAAGTGGTAGGACACATGCAGAGGGATAGTTCTTCAGACTGCAGCAAGCAGGAGTTAGCAGTGATGATGCTTACAAAGAAGCGCTCTTCTCAATCCCAAATACTTCTCAATCTGAAAAAGAAACATAAAAATGCTGAGACCAAACTATTAACAAGCTGTAAACCAAATCCTCTCCAGATGGCTTTGGAAACCAACTCTGACCTGAAAAATGCTGAAAGCATCTGTTCAAAACCCACGACTCCAGAAATCCTCAGTACACAGAAAGAACCCAACATAGCTCAGAGTTTTGGAGAGAAAAGATTAAGTCTTTCAAATATTTCAAGCTGCTCCACTATTACAAAAAAATCATCTGATAAACAGCTCCTTGGCAAGAAGAAGAAAGTTGGAAAAGTTATTGGAAAAGTTAAACTGAGTTCAGGCCAGACTTCAGAGGCAAAACAAGAGAAAGCAGAAGTAGTGGTTGCAGAGGCACCTTCTGAAGAAGAAAATGTGCATGATGGGAAAGGATCCAAGTACTTGCGCACCCATTCTACTTTTAGAAAAGTCACCAGCTGGCTTAGTCAAAAACCTGCCAAGAAAGCAAACCTGAAAGCTCGCCTGCTGAGCGTGGCACGTGCAATTGGTATTTCAAGATGGCTCTTGAAGAAATTTGGGAAGAGGGAGAAGAGAAGCAAACCTTTTAGATTCCGAAGTAGAGTGGCAATCCAGATTGTAAGCACTGTTGGTTGGGTTGGTCAGTCTGGCAAAGCCTTCCCTGGTATGGCTGGACAGCTGGGGAGGGCTGAGTTGAGTGACAAAGAATCTTTTCCTCCATTAGTAGAGGAGAAAGGTGGTCCTAAAATGGCGGAGGAAGTGGGACACATTGATTTGCCTTCTGGTGATTCCCCTCTTCATGGAAGCAGTTCCTTTCCATACTCACTTAACTTGGATGAGAAGAGTGATGCTACTGATGCCAAGTTTGCTATAGTATTCCCCAGAGTCCACAGCATGGTTAAGACAAATAGCTCCTTAGCCAGGGACACTGGGAATGGTTATTCCCTAGAGAAACTGGGATCTTTATTGGACAGAAAATCTGTAATGCCTGTGCAACAGGGTTGCAAATTCAAATGTGACTTTCCCAGATTTTTGATGGATGAAAGCCCTCACAGAAACAGTGAACAGGGCTTCCTTCCACATCGAGAAGAGGATCCAATACATACACCAGATTATTCTGATGAGGTAGATGTCAAAGAGGGTTCAGGTGTCCTCCAGACTGCAGGGCCCACAGTCACACCTTGTGTTCACTGGTCTCAGCAGCAGGCTGAGGGATGTGATCCTGCAGCATGGCTGAACTCTGAATTGCTACTGCCACGACTAACCATTGAGAACCTAAGCAAATGGGCCATCTACAAGGACCCACATCTGGCCAACAGCCATGTGACGAAGGTCTGCAAGGATCAGTGGGAGGCAGAAGACATCACTGACAATATGCTAGAGATGGAATTCATGCAGAACAAGGTACAGGTGTTGTCTCCAGTATTGGAATGAAGCTGAACTTCTCCTGATTTTCAGTAATGTAGCTATGCATTTCAGGTGTACATGTGTGAAGACCACTGTGGAGGAGTTGAGGAGGTTGAAGACCTAACCAGACTGGAGTATGTGTTGTCAGTGGTATTCTGCAGCTAATTCAAGGTCACAAGGCCTTCAAAGCTACTGTTGGCTCAACAACAGAAAGCACATTATAGATCCTTGGCTACCATGTGAGAAAATGGAATTAATTTGATGCATATCGTAGCTGAGTAACTGATGCTCTGCAGTAAAGATAAGTAAAAGACTGAATTACGCTGTTTAAGTTATGGGCCTACTGAATCACATGGGAACGAGCACAGCTGCAGAGAGAACTCCTGACTGTTGTTTATAGTGTGTCCCAAAGCTCTGCTGTATAGAGTGCACACTGAATCTCTGCAGTTGCACACCAGAGAGAGCAGCTCATCTTAGTTAGCAGACTTTCTTACAGAGGCATCCAGGGAACTCTGCCTCTCTCCTGTTAAATAGTTCCCAGTCCTGAAATGGGTTCTAAAAGAACCAGGTATACTTTATAGGTAGGGGAAATGAGGTTTGGAGGCTGATGTGACTTTTGTGGTGTTGCAGAGGGACAGAACTGGGAATTCGACATACCATTCTTGTTGCATGAAGTGGGTGGTAAGTCAGGAAGACTTGCAGGATGAGAGGCACATTTCTATGTTGTTTGCCTACTGACACTCGCATCTGTGGCGTGACTCCTGTTGCCTTCAGCTATGGCAAACTCAGGTCCTACATCTTTAAGGGCTTTTAAATCATGGGTTCACTGCTGTTGTTGAAAGAAAAGCACCTATACTGCTTCTCACACGTGTCCTGCACCTTCTACCGTTGCCATCCTGTTGAGATAAACAGCTGTAAAGGCTGTGTGCAAGGAGGTGTGATCACACAGAGATGGACAGGTTGGATGTTCTGAGCTTTGGCTGCTCTATTCTCTGATGTGTTTAATCCTGGACATGTTGGAACCACGTGAAGGCCATAGTTTCGGGTCCCAGTCTCCTACAAAATCCTTGGGAGGGCAGAAAGGTTACTACTAACACATGCAAGTGAAGCTTCAGGCTGACAAGTCCTTTCCTCTGTTTGTAGGGAAGTCTGTGAGAGCTCAGTTCTGCTGTGTCTGAAGAAGAGGTTCCATCGCAATCTCATTTATGTACGGGTAGTGGTGTTTGGGTTTTTTTTTTGGTTATTTTTCTAATTTTATTCTTTTCTAATTTTATTTTTATTTTTCAGTGCTTATTAATTCCGAGCAATGAGCTTTAAAAGAACGTAATTCATACCGTTCCATCAAGCTTTAATAATGCACCAAGTAGCTCAAGAGCTCACTTATTACTGGGAACAATGATAAGAAGGATACTCGCACTGCTTTTGCTCAGAAAACAGTAGCATGAAATATTTGTGGTAAAATTTAAAAGTCCCAGAGCTTCCCTTTAATGTTGGTATTTGTTGCCAACCCGTGAGTATACTTGGGTTCAGTTTTAGCCTCAGCTGCTCCTACTGGAACTCTCCTGTTTCTCAAGAAGAAACTACAGAGTTTTTGCAAACATTTCAGTGTTGCAGTCCAGAGCTACTTCTGAATGGCTAATTGTTCTCTTTTTCATTTATTGGCTCAGGTGTTCAAACCTGTGCCTATAATTTCAAGTAAAGCTTGGAGAATAGACAGTGACCAATGAAGGTGACCACAGACCAGTGAGTGCCCACTTATCCCAAAATATTAATGATAGAACTCTGAAAATGACCACTGAAAAATTGTGCTATGCCCTGAATAAGCTGACAGTAGTCAGAATAGACAGTATTCCTTAAAAGGTTATTTTAATCTTTGTATTAATGTATGTGTTCAGTAGCATTCCTCATTCAGAAAATTCTAAGAAGCCACCAGATTTTTTTTCCCATTCTTGTTTTTGTTCTAGACTTACATTGGGCAAATTTTGGTTTCTGTGAATCCTTTCAAAGACCTCAGTATCTACTCTGAAGATGTGGCTACCCAGTACCACCAAGGGACTCTCTCAAAAAATGCCCCGTATGTTGCTCTTTCTCAAGTAACTCCCTAAATTCTGTTCCGTTTGTGCTCCAGAAAGTGTTTTATTATCCTGCAGTTGTCTGATAGAGCAGGATGAATGCCACAGAAAGCGAACAATCCAATTGACAAAATTGTAGTTGCTTGGACTTGTAATGCTACAGAGCTAAACTCTTTAGGTCCAATTTCTTCAGTATTGCTTGAAGATTCTGAATTCAATGCCTGCTGGGACTGTATCTGAGGAGTTCTGGCAGTATGCATTCCCCACTGCTAAGACTGGTATAGCCCTACCAGAGCTAACAATGTAGGCAGGTTCCTCTAGTGCAGGTAATAGTGCTGGTGTCCCTTATATGAAACACCATGGCACAGAGCATTACTCGGGTTAGGTTGAAGAGGTCCTGGAGGAATCTGAACTTTGCAATAGCTTGTATTAACCTGATGTCAGCAAAGAACAAAGCTCTGATTTCCCTTGTTCCTCACATTTCTCAGATCAAGATAGTGGCCCATCTCTAATGTAGATCACTGATGAGTAACCTTTTGTTGCTGTATTTGTGAGGTAGAAATGTGAGGTCAGTTAACTGGGATTTTCTTTCTGTACATTTAGACACATCTTTGCCATAGCAGAAATGGCCTACATGCTATCTCAGTCATCAGAGCAAGAGCAGTGTGTCATCATCAGGTACGAAATAAGGGTCCGTTTGCAAAGACTTGTTAATTTCTTTATGTACTTTCGTCTTTGTATTTTGCTGTCCATAAATTTATCATTCTGGCTCTTGTGTGAAGGCTGTCAGTAGAGAACATGAATAAGATGGATTTTTATTTCACTCTGTGCAAATACACCTGAATTTATCTTCACATCAGTTTGGAGGAGTGGAAGAGACGGCATTCGGCATTCCACAGTGGAATCTTATTTGGGCCTATTTTGTCAAGTTATCTCACTGTTTGAAACAATATGTGATAGGTCTTCATTTGTTGTAAATCAGTACAACTCCACTGATTTACTGTAACAGGTCCTCTGATATGTCTAAATTAAGTAACTCTGTTTTGATGCCAGCTTCCTTACCTCTTGTTCCTCCAGTGGACACAGTGGATCAGGTAAAACAGAAGCAGCCAAAGCAATTGTGCAATACCTGACCATGCTGTACCAGAGATCAGACAGCCACAGGATCAGACAGGTAAGAGGCAACTGAGATGGGCTTTATGCTGTGATAGTTAGGCAAGGAGTAGAAGCCAAAGACAGGGTAAAGAGGCCATACTGTTTATGTTATTTCTTTGTTCCTGTTAAATTGAGCTGGACTTTGGATGGCTTGTGGTTCAAGGTGAAGCTCTTGGAAAGTCATGAGGACAGCTGAAGTATTTGTTGTTCTGTATTTTAGTATCTGGGAGCCCTGATGCTGTATAGGTTGCTGTATCTGTTTGAACAGAGAGATGATACCTGCATTAGAGACCTAATAGCACTGTCTGGGAGGTGGATCTGAACAGAGCAGAAGTAAAGTGAAAGATCATAGCAGTGAAGGCAAAGAGCTCATAGAGCATCTCACCAATGGCTAGAGGTAATGATACCAAGATACATTTAAACAGAGACTCTTTAGCCAGGCAAGAATTATTTCAGTGAAGTCCCATTTTTCTTGGGCTTTCAAGCTAATGGTTCCTTAAGTTCCTCTTGGGTTTAAAAACCCGTGATTGCTACTGAAGTGTTCTCTCCCTCTTTTCTTCAAGCCCTGCAATGTCCTACCCATCCTGGAGAGTTTTGGGAATGCCAGAACCATCCTCAATGACAACTCAAGCCGTTTTGGAAAACTTCTGAATGTCTATCTGCAACAGTGAGTTAAAGGAACGTCTTGGGATGCTGCCTTTCCCAGTTGTCAAGGGGTGCTGGGTGAGAAAAGGTCTAGCAGTGCTTCAAGCTCATGCCATAGCCCTCAGTCCCCTACACTTTTGTTATCATCAGGATAGGAAAAGAGTGAGTTTACACCACTATTTTGCTTTTAGATTTCCTCCACAAAAGAATAGATCTTCACCTCTCAAGATGGGTGATAACTTAAGAACATAAAAATGGCTGAACTGGTTTAAACTAAGGAGCCATCTAATACAATGTTGTGTCTCCAACACTGGCCACAAACATTCACTGAGGCAACAGTAAGAACAGGCAAAATATACATAATGCTTTCCTCTAACACTCTGTTAGCTCTTAACCGTTTGCAGCAACTCAGGAGTTTTTCTGAGACTCTTGTGGTTTTTGCAGTTTCCTCTTGGACTCATACAAACTTCATGCCTCTGCAACAGTCTTTGGCAAGTGTTCTACAGGTCTAACCAGTTCTGTGAAAAACACCTTTTTTATTTTTAAATTGCCTCCCTTCTAACTTCTGTCAGTTTACATTTAACCTGTTACATTTACAATAAACCTGTCAGTTTACATTTATCTACAGTGAATTTCATGTGCCATTTTCTTGCTCACTCATTCAGTATTGTAAAGTTAGTCTGCATTTATTCACAGTTGGCCTTCATGCTCACTGTCTTGAATAATTTCAAACAATCAGGAAGCTTTGTCACATTGTTGTTCAGCTCGTCTTTTAGGTCATTTATCAAACCTTGAGTTATGCTCACAGCTCAGAGCACAGACACTTTGTGGAACTCTAGTGGTTGCCTCCCACTGTCAAGAAGGTTAGCCATTTACTCCCACCCATGTCAGGACCTTCCCTCTTATGCCATGGCTGCTTGATCAAAACCTTTTGGAAATTCATGTAGACTATATCCCTTAGATTGTTCTTATCTGCAAATTTGTCATCTTCAAATGACTCCAGGAAGTTTGTGAGGCAGGATCTCCTTTTACAGAAGCCATATTGTCTCTTCTCAAATCAATTGTATATATTCAGGTGCCCACTAATTCAGGCCTTCATTACACATCTGCCTAATCTGCATGGGACATATGACAGGCTTAAAGGGCTATAGATCCTTGCATGCAGCTTAACTCCAGGCTGCTGGCTGCATGGCCCACTATTGCTGTAGTACTTGGACATCCTGGTTTTGGTCCAGGATCACTTTGTGCAAGATGCAATTAAATTACAAAACAAAAAGGTGGTCCCTGTCCCCATAGGCCATCAGCCTGATGCATGAAAAAAATGGCTAAGGTCTGATGGGGGGAGTGGTAATGCAACAGCTACAGCAGAAGGGAAGAGGTATGGCATGTTCCCTGGATTATTTTCAGGATGTATCCTGTGAGGATCATGCAAATCCAAGCTCCTTTGTACTCTGAAAGCTGTTCAGAACCCAAACTTGAATCTGTATATTTCATAGGTGCTTCCTCTGCAACAGTCTGATACAAAATGCCAGTGCTGGAAAGCTTAAAAATTCAGACCAAGTTGGTCAGGTGATCATACCCTTGTTTCTCAGCAACAACTCCATCTTCTAAACCCTCAGAGAAATGGATCTACAGAAAACCTGTCAGTAGCTTCTGACAGGATCTGTTGTTGTTTTATACTCAGTGGCATCGTGGTGGGAACATCCATCTCCCAGTACCTGCTGGAGAAGTCTCGTGTGGTATTTCAGGTGAGGATCAATGATGCCCTCCCTCCTTAGAGGGGTCCCTCTCTCCCTTACTCATGTTTAATCTTAACTTTACTGTTAAATACAGCAATGGGAATAAGCATGAGAATGCCTCCCATTTCTTCTGTTAGCAAGAAATACGTCCTCTCTGTGTAGCACAAGCTGGTTGCTTATTTTATTTCAATGAAATAGGAGGTTGCTTTGCCTCAAACAGGTTGAATTAAGTGACTTATTAGGGATTACTGGAAGTTAAATCTTTCCTCAACTCATTTTTCTTAATGTCTGGACTGTGGAAAAGGTCACATACTGGAGCTGTGTGAAAGGGATTGCACTCAAATGGAATGCTCTTAAGGTGTCTGTGAGAAACCCTGGAAACTTTTCAAATGAAATAGTTCTTCGGTGGCTTCTGGCCTCATCTTTCTGACCTCAGAGTTTCACTGTCCTGCTCTTTGAGTGTTTATTCATGGCAGCATGTATTCTGTCGGGTTTTAGAACTGGATATGAGTCAACTCTATGAACTCTGTCCCCGTCAGGCCCATGGTGAGAGGAACTACCATGTGTTTTATGAGCTACTGGCTGGGCTGCCTGTGGACCAGAAAGAGGAGTTGTACTTGCAAGAGGCAGAGTCTTACTTTTACCTGAATCAGGTGAGTGAGGGGAGGATGCTCTGCAGCAGCTGATAGAGTGAAATGGCCAAGCCATCACTAATGAGGCACCTGATAACTTTGCTTCCCTTCTGATGTCTCCCTCACAGGACTGTGCTAAAGTCTGCTCTGCTCCTTCTCACACCTGACTTAAGAAGGACTACCTTTGTCTCTTATGTGATCTTTCTCACCTTTCAGGCCCCTTGTGCTCCCAAAGAAAGTCTTCTAAAAAAGGAGCCATCGTGTAGGCCCATGGCTCCACCATGTGGTGAAGAAATCCTTTTCTCATTGCCTTTCCTTGCACTTGCAATTTATTGTGGGACTGAAAAGAGTGGAGGATATTTCTTCTTACCTTTGGCAACACTTGCTTCGTTAACTGAGTCAATGGGTGGAGATTTTAAATGCCTGAAATGTATTTAATTAAAAAAATTAAAATCTGTTTAAACTCAAAAATTGTTTGCCAACCATGAACTTGGAGCACGTTTTCTTTTGTTTAAGAATGTTTTCCATACTCAAGGAATTCACAGCAATAGCAAGATATCTTTCCTATTTCGGCTGTGTGGGTCAGCTTTCCCAGGTGGGCAAACTCTTTACGGTGGCTGTGGTCATGAGAGGAATCCTTGATGAATGATTGCTATCATCTTTCCTTCAGGCAAGGAATGGACAAGTACCATTAATGACTCTCATGGTTTAGGCTGAACTGGACACCGAGGATACGGGGCACCCCAGATGGGACCGACAGATGCTCCACCCCACCTCACTTCAAGGATGGAGGGCAATTAAAAGCCCATCCCTTAACGGGGTGACACTCTTAGTTGGCAAAGGAACTGTATTGTCAACTAAACTCTTCAAGGTGATAGTTAACAGAAGTGCCTCAGCCTGCTGCAGAGAAGAAAAGGGAAAAAGATCAGATTATGAGTAAAGAAGTTAGGAGAGACTGGCAAAATCTCTCTTGGGTCTTGGTAAGAGGAAGCGCAATGTCTGCCTGGACCTCATTCTTGTCCTCATCTGAATCTCGCGATCAGCTGGAAACTTTTTTCAAAGAATGCCCTTGTACACAAACAGGTTCTACAGACCCCTTTAACCCAGGTTTATGTGAACTTTAGCATCACAGGCAGTTGTCCTCTTGTAGAGAAAAACATGAGAAGAATAGGAGTGATATGCCCATGTTGTAGTGAAGCTCTGTGGCAGAGGTGAGTGAGACTAGAACCCAGGATGGCTCTCTAGGTGCACAGAAACCCATTTTCTTTGATACATTGGGTTCTGGTACTATTTGGGGTAGCAACTCTGACATGACTTGCTTGGGAGTAGATTCTGGCATCCCTTCTCTCAAGCTGCACTCCAGCAGTGGGCAAGGGGTAGCTGGGCTGCCTGTATTGGAACCACAATAAAAACTTAGCATGTGGGCAAGAGAGAGCTTACTCTCAAAAACTCCAGAGAGAAAAGAGCTGGCCTGTCATGAATGCTGAGCTCCCACTAGTGGTGTCTTTGGTCTTTGTATTTCAGATTCTTCCAGTCCTTAAAACATTGAACTGCTTCTCTGAAGATTGCTGCTGGTAGCTCAGCTTTAGCCTGGGGCAAAAGGGGCTGACCACGGTTATCTGTCCCTATTCTCCCAGGGCAGAGCATGTGACATCCTGGGGAAGGAGGACAGTCAGGACTTTCTGGTCTTGGTGCAAGCTCTGGAGGGAATCAGCCTCTCTGACGATCAGCTGACCTCCACCTGGGCTGTCCTGGCCGCCATTCTGCAACTGGGGAATATCTGCTTTACCTCCTATGAGGTACACTAACCCTTGGCAGCTTGGGAATGGGCTATTTGTGCTGAACATGGCTGTTATCCCATGTGATGGGACCGGGGACATTATTCTTGACTGAAAGTAATATCCTTTGAAGACTATTCTGTTCTTTTGATATTAGGCTCTAGACTGACCTAGGCAGGGACAGAAGATGGGAGGCAAACAAAGGTCATTAGAGCTTGGGTGGCTCTTTGAGGAGCCAAAATGAACCTAGATGCTAGTGTTTTGCCCAGACTGTGATCAGCTCTGTGCAGCTGAGGTACTGTTGAGAATATTAATACTAATGGAAACTAGTATCCCATCCATAATTGAATCTGTTGTTCTCCATTATTTAGAAAGAATCCTATGAACATGCAGCCATTGCCAGTGACACTGAGATTCAGATTGTGGCAAATTTGTTGCATATCTCAGCAGATTTCCTGCAAAGTGCTGTCACTCACCGTGTCACTGTGAGTACTTTTTTGGCGATTTCTCATTCATCCTGAAGTGTGGAATGCCCTAGCCCAGTGCTCTGTCAGCAGAAGGGCCACCACCTTAGAAGGTCCAAAATCTGGGAGGTAATGGCAGAAGTAAAATGGTTGCTGTGCTGGATCAGTAATGGGGATGGGCTGAAACCCTCAAAGCAGCTCTGTAAAGATGGCAGAACTTGCATCTAGGAGCACTCTTTTCTGACATGAGGTGGCTTCAGGCTTAACACTTTGGCCAGCTGACTCCCACCCTGAAATGTGGCAGCAAAATTTTGTTTTTACTTTTTCCTTTGATACCTGGATAAATTCTTAGGCCACATAGGAAAAAAAAATCCATTTATTAACCAGGCTGACTTCCTTGCAGATTAAAAAAAATATGTGTATTTATGAGAAAACAACAGTAAATTCCAGCTCTTTATGTATCCAGGTGACATCTTATGATCGGATCTTCACCCCTCTGTCTGTAGAAGGAGCCATTGATGCCAGGTGATGTCTACTGTTGTTGTCTGGGTTGGTGAGAGGCACCCAAGGGTGCTGTCTTTGCAGTAACTGGTTTTACTCCCCTCTCTTACCCAGGGACTCCATTGCGAAGACTCTGTATTATCTGCTCTTTGAGTGGCTGCTGCTGAGAATCAATGAGTGGTTGGCTCCCTGGGAATCAGATTGTGCCATGGGCATTGTGGACATACATGGCTTTGAGGTTGCTTTTCCTATTCTTTTGATATTGTGTGGGCTGCAAGTGCATGTGCTGATTCTCCTTAGTCACTGCCAGAAATGGGAAGGTATCTGATGGGTGGGTTTTCCTTCTGGTTTTGTTCTTTTTTTTTTTGTTTTTTCTTTTTTTCCAGCAAGGAGACAGTGATTTTACTACCTTGTAATGTAATGTAGACGTCTGGGTTCAGGGGTGTACTTTTTTTTTTCTTCAGAGGCAGTAAAGGAGTGCTCCTTCAAGGTGTGATTTAACACTTTTACTATAGACTTTTGTTATGAATTGCTATCTGGAGGAGCCCATAGTCTTCCATGACTGTGTGGCATAGGTAGAATGCTAAGGTACGTAGGACTGTGTGGATTGCAAGTAGTATTGGTGAGTAAGTGGAGTCCTAACAATCATAGGCAGTTAACGACCTATCTTGTGCTTAGAATCATAGAATCGTTAAGGTTGGAAGGGACTTTTAAGATCATCGAGTCCAACCATCAACCTAACCTGACAAAACCACTTCTAAACCATATCCCCAAGTACCATGTCTACCCTTTTTTTAAACACCTCCAGGGATGGTGAATCCACCACCTCCCTGGGCAGCCTATTCCAATGCTGGATAACCCTTTCAGTGAAAAAACTTTTCCTAATATCCAACCTAAACCTCCCCTGGCTTAACTTGAACCCATTTCCTCTCGTCCTATCACTTGTCACTAGGGAGAAGAGGTCAGTCCCCATCTCTCTACAACTTCCTTTCAGGTACCTGTAGAGAATGATAAGGTCTCCCCTCAGCCTCCTCTTCTCCAGGCTAAACAGCCCCAGCTCCCTCAGTCGTTCCTCATAAGACTTGTCCCCCAGACCCCTCACCAGCTGCGTTGCCCTTCTCTGGACATGCTCCAGCACCTCAATGTCTTTCTTGTAGTGAGGGGCCCAGAACTGAACACAGCACTCGAGGTGGGGCCTCACCAGTGCCGAGTACAGGGGGATGATCACTTCCCAAGTCCTGCTCACCACACTATTCCTGATACGGGCCAGGATGCCATTGGCCTTCTTGGCCACCTGGGCACACTGCTGGCTCATATTCAGCCAGCTGTCAACCAGCACACCCAGGTCCTTCTCCGCCAGGCAGCTATCGGGCCACTCCACCCCAAGCCTGTAGTTCTGCGTGGGGTTGTTGTGACCTAAGTTCAGGACCTGGCACTTGGCCTTGTTGAACCTCATACCGTTGGCCTCAGCCCATCGGTCCAGCCTGTCCAGATACCTCTGTAGAGCCATCCTACCCTCAAGGAGATCAACACACCCGCCTAGCTTGGTGTCATCTGTGAATTTACTGAGGGTACACTTGATCCCCTCGTCCAGGTCGTTGATGAAGATGTTAAAGAGGACTGGCCCCAGCACGAGCTTGCACTGTGTCAGCCTTGCATGTTTGATACCTTTGCATAAACTGACCAGTATGGTATTGCACAGCTAGTGCACATAGCTCACTTTGGTTCTGTCATTCTAAGGAAAAGGGAAATGGTTTGGTTTTAAATCAGAACAAAACCAGCACTTTCAATCAACTTGGCCCGTTGAATTACTTCATATGCTGTATTAAATACAGATCAAAACTGTCTTTTCAGCAAGTGCACTGGAGTTTAGAAACCAAGTTATGTGTGATATTGGAAGGACACACAGGGATTTTAACTTCTTTCGATTCTCACCTAAAGAGGGTTTGACAAAACCCCCAGAAGTTTCCTAGAATGTTTGTTTATACACAAATTCTGCAGAAAGCAGCTCAGAGTCCTTTCCCTGCAGGCTGTGTTCTGCTGCTCAGCAATGGCCTGGGGAGCCAAATCACTTATCAGCCTGTTTTGATGGACCAAACCCAGGAAAATACCTAGTTTAAATTTGCTGTACTGATGAGGTAGGCTGAACGAGCTAATTCTTAATGACTCATATTTTAATTATTGCTGGTGCTATTCCTAACAGAAGTAAGAAAAACATTTTTGATGTAGTTTTAATCTAACTGTTCCCATTTGTTCCTGAAGACTTGGATAAAGCTGGAAATATGTTAACACTATCTTTTACAATTAATTTATTTTCAAGTGCTTCAGCATATCCTGTTTTTCTGTTATTCCCAGCCTGAACAGGGACAAGTCCAGAATCTGAAGAGATTCTCCCTGATCAGCTAGGCTTCGGATCAGACCAGGGACAGAACTGCAGATAATTTTGTAAGCAAAGGCCCTGCAAGGTGTCACTTTTTGAAACTGAGGTTAGATTAGCATCTAGTGTTCTGGGTCAGGAATCTTTACCCTTGTGGCAAGTATACACCCATGTCTGTGCCCCAGTGAGCTTCTGGGCACTTCCCAGACTTGCAGTAAGTCAAAACCACAGGCAGAGCAGGGACTTAGAGTGATACGTGGTCATCAACGCCTGTGAGTTTTATATTTAGGATTCCTGTTAAAATCTGTATGTTCTGATGAATGCTGAAAACTCTGGAGCCTATACAGGTGGGGGAGTGCATCCAGTAGTAGATCTCTTCTTTGTGCTCCTTCACAGCTTGTCTTGCCTTTTGCTATTCAGCCTCATCAATAAACCAGCTGAGAGCTTGCAAACCAGTCATAAGATGATTTGAATTTCTCAGGTTCATTCACACTTACTGATCAGAACAAGCTGCCTGAACCAGCAGCTCAGATCAGCACCATCTGGTGCTTTTCATTATTCACAAGAAGACACAGCCTCTTGGAAGAGCTGTGGGTTGAAAGTGATGATACCTTCTTGTCTTTGCAGGATCTAGGTGTGAACAGCTTGGAGCAACTCTGCATCAACTTTGCCAATGAGCATCTCCAGCATTTTTTCAGCCAGACTGTCATTGCCCAGGAAGAGGTAAATGTAACTCATGCCAGCAGGTGAAAAGCACCACATATGGAATGAGCTGAGGCAGCCTCAGCTGGAGAGTATCCTTTAGCGGGGAAGCAGGAGACTGAATAGACCTGGGCCTCTTAAGCAGTACCCGTGGAATCGTAGTCCAAAGAGCTGGCTATTTAATAACTTTTACGAAGTTTGTTAGTGCTTTGCTTCCTTTTATGGATTTTGTCAGTGAGTTGGCCAGGATCAAGGACCTCAGACCTCAGCTGGTACTTTAAAAGCCTGTATGGTAGATTCATTGTAGCATTTTATGTACCACTCATGTCCTGGAGATGAAAGTGTATTCATCAGACTTGTTGCCTTTTACAGTTTTCTTTACCACTTTGCTTAGCAGTCTTCCTCTCTTAAATTAGGAAAATCATTAGTGGCTTTAGAAGAAGTTTCATAAGACAAAACCAGATAATTCTTGGCAAGTTCTGAACAGCAGTAAAACACTAACTTCCCGATGAATAAACCAAATCCTTCTGTTAAATCCCTCCACTTATTCTTGTTTGCATGGCTGGATTTGACTGGTTGGTCTTTAACATGCAGGAGGAATATAGAAAAGAGCAGCTAGATTGGATTCCTATTCCTAAGATGTACAGTGAGTCATGCCTTGATTTCATTGCTGCAAAACCCCATGGCATCTTGCCTATCCTGGATGACCAGACTTCACTGACTCAGGTGAGCAGCTCTTATCCCCTTATGTGATCTCTTTTGCAGGATGGTTATGGGGAGGCAGTTACACAGATTGAACAGGAACTGTGTTCGCACAAGTATTAGATGGTTTTACACAGTGGCTTTTTGGCCTGCTGGATATGTCGCAGCAGCAGAAAACATGTTTTTCATTTCCTTTACAGGCCACTGACCACACTTTCCTTCAGAAGTGTCATTATCATCATGGAAACAGCCCTTGGTATGTCAAGCCCAAGTTGCCTTTGCCAGTCTTCACTGTGAAGCACTATGCAGGCCCTGTCACCTATCAGGTGAGCTGGCACAGGGCTCTTAGCAATTGGACCAATAGGCCAGCTTGGAAGCATGCTGTGGATGTCCTGATGGACCAACTCTGAGTCCTTTGTAATTGCACATGCCTCTAGAGCATCTGTTTATCAGAAATGAGAAGATTTGTATTAGGAGAGGCAACTAAGTTGCCCCTGGGCAGAAGCAAAATAGGTAATGGCCTCAGCTACACAACAGCCTACATTGCTTGTCTCGGGGCCCTGCAAATCCAGGAAAGCTGTTGCTGCTGAAAGAAAGTGAGGGTCAAAGCTTGTTGGGTAATGTGAATGGAAAAAGGAGCAATACATCCTAAAAGCAGAAGTCATTGTCCCCTCCACTCCTGGTAGGAGCAGGAACAGCAAGCTTCATTCTCTAGGGCCTTCCCCTTGTTCCACCTCTCCAGCTGTCTGCACCAGGTCAAGGTGCATGTAACAAGGGTGTTTGCCTGTTTGGTGGTCTGAATAGTGCATTAAATCAGACTTTGCCTCTGCAGGTCCACAAGTTTCTTAATAAAAACCGTGACCAGCTGCGTCCAGAGGTGCTGGATATCTTCTCTCAGAGCCACCTCAAGGTACTGTAGGGGTTTAGGATGAAGGACTCTATTGCAGAAAACTAATGAGCCACTCATTGCTTTCATGTGAGAAGCAGAAAAATCCTGGTCAGGTGTCAGGAGAACCTGGAGAAACTGTGAGGAGTTTTGTCTACTGAAGGACAGCAAGACTTGGGAATTGAGCAAGTCATCTTTGCCTGCAGTTAATGCATTTTATATATAAACCACACAGAGTGCCCGAGGATGCAGCTGGGTTCCTGGCAACTGCTAGGGGCAAGGGAAAATGGTCCCCCAGTTTCAGGTAGAAGATTGTTCTTCCCATGTAGTTCAGGGAGCTTTGGTCATTTATTTGTTTTTCCAGGTGGTCTCTCACATTTTCCAGAAGGCTAAAGCTGCCTATACTCAGCAAAGGGAGCTGGGGGCCAGAGGCAAGGGCCTTAAGCCTCAGGCCTTCACACTGGTGTCCAAATTCCAGCAGTCTTTGCAGGACCTCACAGCCAAGCTGAGAAGGTGAGAGATACTGTTATGGTGCCATCCCAGCACTGGGCTGATTACTGCACCCAGAAGTGTGTGAAGTCTTCCCAGGTCAGCACAGAAAGGAGGATGATCAAAGTTTCTTCTTTCTGTTTTACAGGAGCCATGCCTTCTTCATTCGGTGTATCACCCCTAATCCCAAAAAGGTAGGGCATCACTCTGAGCTACTTATGGAATCCCTCAGTTCCTTGAAGTTCAGTCCTCTCCAGCAGCTCTCCTTTCGCAGTTGGGGTTTGGACTTCTTTGCTTCATTTAATAGCTTGAAGCTTTTCTTCCCCTTTCTCTGTCTCTCACCCTTCCCTGCGGCCATGTGAGCTGAGCGCATGCTGGAGGATAAGAAGCCAGCGTCAGTTGGACACCAAAGGATGTGTTGGGTTTCTGTTCCATAGCCCATAGACCGTGGCAAGATCTAACCCAAGTACAGGACAATAGAAGGACACCCTTCCTAAACTCTCTGCCTTCTGTCTCCTTTCTTTTTTCTTTATTTATTTCTTGTTTTACATTTTTCTTCTGCCTTATATTCACAGCTGTCAAATATCTTTGATGTGGAGTATGTGACTTGTCAGCTGCGACATTCTGGGATACTGGAGGCTATCCACATTAGAAAGGAGGGATACCCAGTCCGTCTTCCATTCCAGAACTTCCTAGCCAGGTACAGTGGTGTACTGGCTTGGGATTCCCCAGCCACTCAAAGCCTGGATGAACTTGTTAGCACATTGTGATTTATTCTCCTCCGAGGACTCCAGTTACAGCCCCGGCTTCTGTCATATCAACATCTCATCTTCCAGGTATGGCCTCCTGGCTGGGCAAAGGCACAACTGCTTGGAGGAGAGAAAAGGCTGCGCGGCTGTGCTATCTCATGTGGTGGGGAACCCCTCAGATCTCTATCAGATTGGAGTAACAA
This sequence comes from Ibidorhyncha struthersii, assembly GCA_013398815.1. Classification (NCBI taxonomy): domain Eukaryota; kingdom Metazoa; phylum Chordata; class Aves; order Charadriiformes; family Charadriidae; genus Ibidorhyncha; species Ibidorhyncha struthersii. The sequence continues at coordinate 437,564 of VZSZ01007278.1, read as the reverse complement.
AGGTGATACCTATAGAGAACCCATCTTAATCACAAAGACCCAGCCGTCTATCCACTGGCTGTCAATGGACAGAGAGCAGCTCAGCTCTCTGCCCAAAGAGGGAGAACAGTGCGTCCCTTCACCTTCTTTTTGCTTTGCCTCTTGTCTCAAGTACGAAGGAGGGTTTTTTAGCATTTTGGATAAAGAAACAGTAGACTTGGTTCCAGGCTGTTGTAGCATGGCCAACTCCTTTGTCTACCCAGCATTCCTTGATGGAGATCTGGACTTCTGCCTTTCCTGCCTACTAACCTTCATCACTCCCTGATTCCCTGTCCTCCACAAATGCATCCATCTCTGTCACCTGCCCTCCCCAATTAAGGGAGTGCGCTTTCTTTAGCAGGGAGCCTTGAATGCTATAAAGAGATAAACCAGCAGCTTTTATTATTGATCAGCTCTTAGAGAAGCTGACTGCTTTCCTTGTGGGTTAGCAGCTGTTCCCTTTGCCCAGGTATTTCTGAAGGAGAAGGCCAGGCAGCTTCTGGAGAGACGATGGAACCAGAGGCAGAGTTGGGCTATTGTTGCCCTGCAAAGGAACTTCCGACGCCTTCTTCACCGCAGACGCCTCCGTGTCCTCCAGGAGAAAGCCACAATCATTCAGGCTCACTTCCGAGGTTATCAGGCAAGGTCAGGAGTCAAAGGTCAGGCAAGTTGCAGCCCTTTGTCCTTGCCTAGGACAGCAAGGTGGGGATGTGCCTGACCAGGACCCTCCTCATGTTTGCTCCTGGCCTGCTCTGCTGGGGGGAATCCTGTTACTGGAATGATGGAGGAGGGACTTCCCAGCCTGGTTCCCAACACTGAGCAGAGGTTCCAGGGGAATTACAGCTTCTGTCAAAACTGTTATAGTAACTTGCCTGTGCTAAGGCTGATACTGTGATAGCTAGAGTAAAGGATCTAGGGAAAACATCCAAGAGAGGACCATGCTTAACACAGTAAGACCAAATTCTGACTGGCTGGTTGTATTAATGTTCTGTGTGGACCACACCCTCAAATTGAGTTCACCGTCTGCCTAAATTTGGTTGATGTTTACCTCATTAGCAATTATTCTTTTTTCACATCCCACTAGGAAGCGTTACAGGAGGCTGAAGAAGACTTTGGTGCAATTTAATACCATGATTTTAATCTCCAGACCTTTGATTCAAAGGAGAAAGCACTTTCAGGTAACAACACTCTTCTCAGGACCAGGTGTTCTGCAGGAGCTATTTCTGCCCTAGGTAGAGAGAGCTGGTGGCTGGGTGAGGCCAGGGCAGGGATGCCTTCAGGATGTTTCTTGGAAACGATCCAGTGAGGTGTCCTTTACTCTCTGGCTGACATAAATGTCAAAAGAAGGAACCACAGAGACTGGAGCCTTCTCACCCAGGACAAGGGGCAACAGGCACAAGCTGGAATGTAGGAAGTTCCATTCAAACACTAGAAAAAACTTCCTTATGGTTAGGGTGACAGAGCACTGGAACAGGCTGCCTAGGGAGGTTGTGGAGTCCCCTTCTCTGGAGATTTTCAAGACCCGCCTGGATGCAGTCCTGCTTTAGCAGGGGAGTGGACTAGATGATCTCTAGAGGTCCCTTCCAACTCTGAAAATTCCGTGATTCCGTCAAGTTCAGAACTGGCAAAGGTAGTAGAAATGCTGCTGACTTGTATCTCTGTGTATGTGAGCTTCTTTATGTTGCCCCACACGAGGTATGAGCTTATTCCATCTGTGGCCTCTAGAGCTGCTGTTCTACTCAAGCTATAAGGAGTCATTCAGCTTGTTCTTTTCGTTGTCCAGTTCAATTTCTGGTGTTTTCCCAGATGGTGACTGAAATGCAGGATTTTTTCAGTCAACAGTAATCCTTCCCTGACCCCTTACAGCTACCTCAGGCTGCTGAAGTCCTTGGCTTTTTGAAAATCAGCTGGGCCCATAGTTGGGGTGAGAACAGGATGGTAGTGGTTTGAGAAGATGGAAAATTGTGTGCAGGAGAGAGCCATGGTTCTGTCAAATGGGTTGAATATATTTTGCACAAGCTATTAAAAAGAAAATTGAAAACAGGAAACCAGACCACTTGTCCTTAGGGCAGCAGCTAGTATCCCTATAGCTGTCAAGGGAAGGAGGGACCCAGTACAGCTGGTGGCATGACTAGCACAGGATGGGGTGGAGGGTTAAGGTCAGTGTTGCTGGGAGACTGCAGAGGTTCCTTCTGCCATGCCACACCAGAACAGTGTGTGTTTCTGTTTCTTTTCCTGCCCCTTCCTACTTGGACAGGATCCAGCTTTTCTTTCTTCCAGGTAACCACAACAGCACAGCTCTTTTGAACCTGTTTCTGTTTCTCCAGTGTTTGCTTGCTGAGATCTCTGTACGTGCAGTAGCAACAATAAATGTCCCAAAGTTCACCTGCTGCAAAGTTCCTCCTTTCCCCCCGCCCTACAGCCCTGCCTCTTGGACTTTAGCATGCCTACTGTCTTTCTCAGCCCAACCCTCATAACCTCCCATCTAGTCACGCCATTCTGCAACATAGACAAGCAGGAAAGAGAGAGGGAGAGACAGAGGCCCTCCTTTTCCATCTCGGCGTAGGAGTCAGGTGAGTGGTGAGGCTGGGGGACAATAGAATGGATGGGAAAGGGCAGAGCTGCAAGGGAGTTTGGCTTTTGGTATCCTTGCCACCCCCTCTAAAGGGATCCCTCTCCATGGACAAGTTCGTCCGTCCATGTTCAGGCTGCTTTACCATGTTCTTTGATGCTGGAGGTGGCAGGTGAATACTGCTGACAGCTTCTGTGTGCTTTTGTCCTGAGACACATCAAATGACAGGCAAGGGAGGAAAGATGTGGGAGAGATGCTGGGCAGATGGTGAAGGCTCTTGGTGTTGAATTGTGTTGTGCAGGGCAGGTGGTGTTTCAGCAAAGCTAAGGGCTTTGCCTGGGCAACCCCTTCTTAATACACTGTATTTAGTCCCAAGAAGGCTCTGCAGCTGCTCTGTCATTTCATCTGCTGGAGCAGGACACCAGCTCCTGCCTATCTGCAGAGTCTACCCCCAGAATTAGATGGAAGGGACCTCATACACATATTTTTCCACCCCCTATCCTCTTTTCATCTCCTAACAGAAAGAGTTAGAGGAAAGGAAACAAAGGAGTTGGTCCCGAGCCAGCGGTGACACAGAGAACAGTCCCAGCCAAGGAATGGTAAGTTGTCAAACAGTCTGGGAGAGTCTGAGATAAAACAAGCCAGGCTCTCAGGGTGTTCCCCCTCCCCTATGCCTCCCCAGCCCAGGTTTGCTGGGGAACAGCAAAACGTCTGGAGAGTGTACGGAGCCCATGTGTACTCTGGAAACCTAGCAGCAAGAGTGCAGTTTAGCCTGGTATAAAGAGCCTTCTAATACGTAACTATCATCTCATTAGTTCAGCATTTCCCAGTCTCTGGGCATAGTCAAGCATCATAAAGTGGTTCTGAGGCAAAGTACAGCGCTGGACCTGTTCTTTGGAGCTGGAAGAAAGACTATTTTTGATAATCATATTCTGTCGTGAAAAGCAGCAATGAGGCAGTTCTGTATAAATATACTTACAGAAGATGTTGTAGAGGAAGGCAGGTGTTAAAGTCCACATAACAAATTAACTGCATAGTCTGCAGGCTGTTTAACCTGTATCAACTACTATAAATAACACTGCTAACTAATGTTATTATTTGTATGTTTAGACTGGGCATACATTTTCTATGATTTGGGTAGCAAGGAAATCTGAATTGACATAATCCACAATTTTGCACAGATTTGTCAGTAACAACCACAGGAACACTTAGGACTGGGTGCTTTTGCATTATCACCTGCTTCCTCAGATATGGATTCAGGAATATGGAATTTCACAGTCCTGTTCCTGAATATGCTGTTGAAAAGCTAGATTTAAAATCAAGTATCTTATTATAAGCAAAATCAAACTGATCAAAAAAGCTGTGAATCTATCTTTAAGCATTGCTGAGAGTTTATGTGGAGAGAGATGTCAGAATTGTATGCTGGTAAGTAGAGGATTTACTATGCAGATCTTAAAAAAAAAGCCCAAACCAAAACTCAAAAGGTCAGGCTTTGTATCTTTGGCTTGGTTGCATAGTGTCTTAATCTGAGTAGTCCTGTCTGAAATACCCTGAACTGCGTTACATGCAGACATTGATGCTGAAACACTGTGTTGCATTGGCCAATTTACTTTGTACCTTGCCTCATGCAAGGTACAAACCAGTGAAAAATCAAGGCTTGTTGGCAGATTGTCACCTGAATTACCCAGGTACAGCTCTGAGCTTCCTCAGGAACCTCCAAAATAGTGGCCTGCATCAAAGATTAGAATTGTGTCTCTCTTTATTTATGCTGCAGCACTTGTATACTGAAAAATAAAAATAAAAATGGCAGAAAAAGGAGCAGGAGGAAATGACCTTTACTCTTAAACCACTTTTCTGTACAGTATGCCAAACTTGTTAGTAATGATAGATGAGTCAAAGAAAGTCAACTTTCCTGTCACTTCCCCCTGTGGCTGCTGATTTTTTTAGGAATTACCTTTCCCTCATTTGCTGACCCGTGTCATATACCTGTGTAAATATGATACTTCCCTATTTGTAATGTTTCTGAATGTTGCATAGGCACAAACTACTGGTTTTGCGCAGATGCTCAATCCCTGTTCTGGCCAGCTTTTCAAAGGCAGCGTTACCCAGTCTCAACAGAACAACTCGGGGTTTATATGTTGTTTCACTTCTGGTACCCCAGTGACTGACTTGCTCACTCTCTCCACAGGATGTGGGACTGCTGGAGATCCCTGCAGAGCTTGCTGCCCTCCTGCAGTTAGCTGAAAGTGAGAAAACCTTCCTCCTTCCCCCCCTTTCCTGCGCTGTTTTACTTTACTGTTTATTTCCTTGTTTTCTAACAGTTTAGGTACATGCTTGTTCTACTTGCTGTCTGTCACCTGGGTTGTATTTGATTTATTATCATTGCAGTGTAAATATGATAAAGGCAAATGGTGTCATGTATACTGTTTCCCAACACGAAAGGGTGGAAAAGTGACTCGGGCCACTGAGCAGAACACCTGATTAAAATTCAGTATCTTTGTTACCTTTTCAGCTCTTCTTTTGAACTGTGGTGATAGAACTGATGACAGTGATGGTGCAAAACTTTTTGGTCAAAGCTATGTGACAGCAAACTGTGTAATGAACCCAGGTGTCTTGCAGAGCTCTATATCTGGGGTGTGAGAACTTAAACCCATTTTTTTTCTGCTCAAAAAATCTTTAAGGAAATTGAAGGTGAAGAAGTCAAAACTACAATTTTGGCACTTTCAAAGAAATATTTTGGGGTTTTCATTAAAAATTACTTCAATTATTCTTCAAAAGTAATTACTCATTTTAAAATAGAAATAGGTAGAAACAATATAACAACTTAAGGATGTAACCCTGTAACAATTAAAGGAAACATTTTGCTTGGGATGGAAAGTTTTTGTTTTGTTTTCAAACCACTGAAATATCACTAACTGAAATAACTTCCCAAGTTGTTGACCTGATCTTGAGCATTAAGTTATTTGGAGTTTTGTTTCATCTGTAACTCTTTGTACAATGTATACATTTAAGTTGCAAATAGGTTGAGATGGGATTTGCCTCTTTATGTTGGTGTAGCATCTAACAAAATGACAGCTGTATCTTTGGCCTTCTGTATAGTACAGTAAAAAATACAATCAGGCAGAAGAGTCTTGTGAATTGGAGCAGACTGTGCCGGATTCCCAAATACTTCATACTTCATGGCATAACCCTCTAGGTACTATCAGCTGGTCTAGTGAGCAATGTTATTTAGAGAAGCTCGTGGGCAAACCACACTGAAACTACTGACAATGAAAGCTGATGGGTTGTCAACAGGGAGGACGAGGAGGGCATCGAGAACACGTTGGTTTGGAGAGAGAGGAATGCACAGGAGCGAGAGGAATGCACAGGAGCTGTGCTGCATTGAGGAATCTCTTCATTTAGGAAGATATTTGCTCCTCTGTTATCCATGATAAATCCCTCATCCAGTGCCTCAGCATGAAGACCTCTCACTTACTTGTTGACCGAACAGTTGTCAGCAGTATCTCTGCATAGGCTCAGTGTTTTCTGCCTTGTAAACTCTGCGTAACAGAATTGAAACTCCAAGTGCTGACTGCCCTCTGGGTGTTACCCAGGGGTATGAGTCTGAAAGATCAGAGCTGTAAAAGCTCTCTCCTGACCTTAGGCCTTGTGGTCTCAAGGAGGATCTGCCTGCTTGGGGATCTGAGGCAGCAGGGATTGACTGTGTGTCCCTGGAGCCAGAGGGCTGGTACAGGTGCTCAGGCAAGGTTAGATGCATGTTAGCCATGTGTTTGCACTGTGGGTCAGATGTGTTCTGGCTGCCTTTCCAACTGCTGCAGCACAAGACCTCTTTCTCTTGCAGGTCAATACCGAGCACAGGCCAACCAGATAACAGAGACATTGCCTCCAGAAGTCAAGGTCAAAGATGACCTTTCCCTCCCACTCACCATCAACACCTATCCTTTCTCCTCCTTCATTAAGTCACACTTCCAGGTGGGAACTCTTTTTGTATCTTGTCATTGCTTCCTCACTGGGGAGACACACTAGTTCTAGTAACACCAGGAACAAACTCCATTTTTCTGTCCTTTTGTTTCTTTGTAGAAGACAGAGTTCCCTGCCCCTGGTCAGCCTCTGCAACACCCCTTAACCTGTCTGGACGCTGAATACCAGGAGAGTGCACTTGAGATCAACAAACTGGTAAGAGACATCTTTCTTGACCAGGGTCTTGTTGAAGAACAGGTGGATGTAAGACAACATTTTAATGCTGTTATACAACAAGATGCTGGTAGTGGCTACGGTTCTTACAATACACGGTGTGTTAGGAGAGCAGAATAAATTGCTCCTTCTAGGCACTGGAGCATTCTGGCAGAGATCACACGCAGCCCATTAGTGTTGCTGTGTTCTTGGTGAGGCATAGACCAGCCAGAGACCAATGGGATCAAAGTGAATTGCCTGGTTATGTGGCCTCAGAATTTGACAGGACATATAGGAATTAGACTGCTAAGCCTTAGTTTCCCAATACTCCAGATTCAGTAGCAATGACAGTATAAGGGAGATCTGTCTTCTCAAGCACTTATTCTAACCTGTCAGTCATAAAAAAGTTTAATTTAACCCAAATCTTTTCCATTACACGCTTTATAGTAAATACATTGATTGTATCTCAGGCACACAGTTGCATCAGTACACAACAGGGGACCGTGAACTGTTGTATAAAGGCTGGAAAAAGGCAGGGACTTTGTCGTCAAGAAGACAACACCTGGAACCACACCCTGATTCTGTAGCGTGAGGGGGATGGTGTTATTTTGTCTCTGTAGATGTGAAACATATGTTTCTTCTTAAAAATGGTAATGTTGACTCTCAAAATAGAATGAAACTCCAGATAATTTCTAAGTAAATCTGGTAATCCTTTTGAGAATTACATGTAATTAAAATAAGTCAATTAGGAAAGGTAATACCTAAACCCAGTCCCTTGTTTTGTCCTAATGATCTCAAATATAGAAGAGCATAAGCATCAATAAAATTCTGTCAATAGGATTGTTTTTAAGCAGACTACTATTATTTTTCCTGAAGATCAAAGATAATTTTTCTCCATTGCTAATAATAATAAAAAAGCTGTTTCTTTGGCAAAGGCTATAATACATAGGGATTTATTACAAAGAATTCCATGAGAACTAAACCACCACCATCTCCTGTTTTTCTCAGTTTATCTCTGACATGCTTACTGCCATTAACCATTTTAAGAAGTGGTGTTCTCTAAGAAAAAATAGGCCACCACTCATAAATGTTCTTTCCAAAGCTGTCCATGGCACATTTTAGAAAAATTTTAATCTAATGACATATTGAAGTGTAGAGGCTGAAAAAAATTATTCTCTACCTAAGGGTGAGAAATACAAATTGTAAAAGCATCTAAGATGTTGATATGCATAGCCAAGAAGCTGAATCATTGCTTAAGTGAATTGGTTGAGATACCACATCTCATACTACTTGGTATAACATTAACTACACTGAAGTCTTTTCATCATTCAGTTGTTATACAGTGTTTCCTCCTGTCTTGCTCTCTCAACTTTTCACAAAGATGAGCTAAGCATCCATTTCTTTTACATATTTTTACTGCTAGGCAACCTGTGGGCTCAGACACAGTAACAAATAGCCTACACTTGCTAGTGTATCTGAGCTCTGCCCAAAGAAGGGGAAGCATTTTTCCCAAGAACAAATTCTGAGTCAGAGGCATAACTAAGAAGAGACTGAAGTCATCCTGACTTTTAGTCAGGGTCCAATCTCTATCAACACTGCCTCCCAAATTCCCGAGAACTTAGGTGGTGCACAAAATCTGAGAATAGATCCTGATCTGAGTGTTGGCTCCTCTTAGGCTGACAAACACCCAAGTGTCTCCAACCCAGGTTGTCACCTTACAACACAGTTTGGGACAGAGGGTTACAACTACAGCTCTCTCTTTTTTTCCCCTGGATGCTTCTAGATTTTGCGGTTCATTGGTGACAAGAATCTCCATGGCTGGCAGGAGGTACTTCTGGGCAACTATATTGCTGGAAGAGGTTTAAATAATGTCGCTCTGCGCAATGAAATCTTCAGTCAGGTGGTTGCCCAGACATGGAAAAATCCAGACATGGTGCACAGCCAGCGAGCTTGGGTCTTGATGGCGACTTTGCTGAGCTGCTTTGCCCCTTCACCAGCACTGGAGAAGCCGTTGCTGAAGTAAGGAGGAGAAAAGACCTAGCTACACTTTCATTAAGGTTAAGACAGATGATCAGTGTGCTAAATGCAGTTGCCTTTTCCTAGATTTGTGTCAGATCATGGCATGGAGGGCTACAATGCTGTTTGCCAGCGCAAGATCTTGACAGCAGCACGGTACACAGAGATAGACTCGACATTCTCTCGGGCCTACCCTCCCACTCAGCTGGAGTGGACTGCAAACCAGAGGAGAGGGAGGATGGTGCTGGATGTTCATACTTTTAATGGTAACTTGTGCTTCTGCTCTTCTGCTATCTTTTAGTCTCTAAGAACTTTTCCACTGCAGAAATCAGCATTCAGAAAATACTTCCCTCAGCTTAGTAAAGAAGGACCAGAACACCAATTGCTTTTGGCTGGTACAACTGCGGGGGATACAAGCATCTGAATCTAGACCCAAAACTCCCTAAGTCTGGGCCTGATGAGACATGCTACTCAGGCTGAGAGATGAAATTCTTCTGGGTTTGGGCCCATCTCAAAAGAGAGCTGCTCTGGTTGTGCATCTCTATGAGTCTAGTTTTCCTGTTATCCATTACTGCATAGCCCATGCAGCAGCAACTGCTGCCTTTGTTACAGGGACTTTCTGGCTTTCTCCCTTCTCAAATATTGGCTTATACTGCTTTTTGAGTGATCATAAGCTCTGTGAATTGAACACCCCTGCTCTGGCTTCTTAGTGAGTGGAGTGATGGCCTGAGCAAACCAGGACACCGCGAGGGTTTTCAGCTATCAGGTTAGAAATGACGACTTGTGCCATCAAACAGTTATTTGGGATGTGAATGTGTTCATGTGGAGCCCTCCATGTGCTTTCAGTCCTCCTGTGGCCCCTGCTCAAGAGTGTGTAAGGTTTTCCAGCTGGGCTCTGCCTGTGTCCTGTGGAGCTTAGATGTTGCTTTGGATCCTGCCGGGGAGGCTGTGTGTACTGACTTTCTTTTCTGTGCTAGAGGAGAAGTTCTCAGCTGAGGTGGAGTCCTGGATGACTGGGGAGCAGTATGCAAGCTGGCTCCTGAGTGCAAGGTACTGCCAGAGGATGGGAGAAGGTCTGGGGATGTGAAAGAGGCTGTCACTAGTTCTAAGGTTCAGGCTGGTCAGGGCTGCAGGCTAGAGGATCAGATGTGGAATAGCCACTCCTTACCCACTCTGGCTTGCGTGCACTTCTTACCCACTCCTGTGCTTGTGCATTTCCATCTGTATGCATAAACTGTGGGCCTCTTTAGGAACAGAGGAATCACTTGTGTGATCTGTCAGACCAACTTCAGAGAAAAGAAAGATAAAAAAATGGACAAATCTCGAGTGATTCTATTTTTTTCCTGACCCTGGGCACTTAATAGTTTATTCACAGCCTAAACCTTAAGGACTTACGGATAGGCAAGGCAAGAAGAAACCAGATGCAATGTTTTCCTTTCTGTCCCTTTCCCCTGCCTACCTGGACACCTTTTCTTTCCTTCCTTTCCCTGTTACCAGGGGCTGTGATAAGAAGTCTCGAGGGTGGTCTGTTTCCATGTTTACTGGCAACACATGGCAGGACCTGCTGGGCTGTGACTTTGTGCTGGACCTCATTGGAGAGATAGAGGATGCCAGTAACCTCAGCAGCCCCTCTCACTCCTCACCTGAGTACCCCATCACTCCTGAAAGGGACAGAAGCTTCCTTCAGAACTCTGACCTGGATTTGTAAGTCACCTAGTCCTCCTGCCCCACCACTTGTGGCCCTGTCACCCAGTGGCTTGTATTTCTCTCAGCACTCTGTGCTGTCCTCATCTCATTTCCCTCTTCAACAGGATCCCTCCTGCTCCAGGCATCCGGGCCCCTAGCTTCCCACCACCTAGCCTGCCTCCAGAATTCAACAGGCTCCATCCGGGTAAGCTCTGGCCCAGGACTGTGGATAGCACTGGGAAGGGCCAGACGGGCCCCAGGCAGGAAATCAGAGCAGAAGGGATGATGGGTGATTCATCTTGATGTCGAGCAAGGAAGGGGCTCCACTCCAAAACATAACTGTCCAATAGGGATTGGAGACAGGGGAATGTTCCTTACCTGCCTTGTCACCAGACTTCTTTCTGCTCTTAGATCAAAGATTCAGAGATGACCTGAGGACGCCTGTAGGCTTAGATCACTATGTGGATGATCTCTTCAGCACTGTGCTGCATCAAGGCTCCAGAATACCAGTAAGTCCCTTGGTGTTCTTTCTTACTTTCTCTCTGCAGCTGTCCTGTCCCTGTGACTCCCTCAAGCATGCCTCTGCTTATTCACTCTTCCTCTGCTCAGCTCAGATATGCCTTTGGATGGCTCTTCCCCTGTGAAGTCTATTTCTCTGAGCTCAGATAACTTTTTTTTCTTGATGCAGGATATGGAGAACAGGGAGAGTCTGACTGGACGCATGAAAGGAGGTGGGAAGATTGGACCCACACAGAGAGGAATCTTTCCTTCCACAGGTCTGTAAGGGGATGGGGACAGCTGGGAACACCTGTGGAGCTACATAAGCTTCAGTGAGCCCAAGTCAGGGAGTCCCTTAAGAGCTAATTATTGCATGGGCTCAACTGGTTCGTGAAGAGCATCAGTCTTTAGTGTAGGTCATCAGAAGTTGTACTCCTCACTCCAAGGTGCTGGGAGACAGATGCTTTTGGGAAGGTGCTAGGTAAGGGTACCACCTTTGTTCTCCTTTTAATTTCTCTCTCGACTTGGTCTTGGGGTCAAGGCAACAGGTAGTTTGCTTCTGACCCAGGCCACCTCTTCCCTAGGCCAATACTTATAAGCCTGGTATTCACCTTCTGTTCACCTTGTGCTTTCACAAAATAGTTGCTGCCTTTCTCGGAGGAGGGTTTTAATCCTTCTTATTGCTTCCTTACAGACTTTCCCATCATCTCTAGCTATTCCTTGGGTTAGTAAGTCTGAACCCTGTAGAGGTTCTGGTTTGTGTGTTTGGTTTCTTTACTTTTCCTCATTTCTGTGGAGCTAAGGCTCAGGTATTTTCAGTAGGGTGGTGTCAAACACCAGTATATTAATGGCACTGAGAAATCTGCATGTGTAGGAACACATGCAGCTATTTCAGAAAGGTGGGGAATGTTCTCTTCAGGTCATTACTGAGTCTGGGACTATTTTTGGGCTATTTTTGGCAATAGCCTCTACAATAGCAGAGGCTCTAGGGCATGACAAGACCTATTACAGATCACTGGCCTGAGGCCAGTTTGTCGCTCCTTTGGCTACTTACCTCAGTGAGGGATGTGAAGGTCTCTCCACAGCATCCCTGAGCCATTCTCACTGGCAAGGACATCATGATTCAGTAGACATGTGCTGTGTGCTGACTTACTCCTAGCTGTGACTGATCTCCATGCCCGTTGCTCTGCTGGCTTTACCCTCAGTGGGATTTCTGTTTTGTGGCCTCATGTGGGACTTGACTACTGGGAGCAGAGGAATTCCTTTCTCCCCACAGTTCCTTCACATAATACACAATGCCACCCAGGCTGGGGCTTGTTGTTCATTTACCCTTGCTACCTGCTGCAAAGAGATCAATATGGGTCTGCCAGTCCTGGAGATCTTTGCCCGACTGTCAAAGAGAAACCGTTCTCTGTAATCATACATAGGCAGGAGTTATTTATATGCTTAGTCATGAAGGATGGTGGTGTCCTAAGCTACACTGCAGAAGCAGGGTCTGGATCCTGCTATCGTAAATTCTGGCAGGCCACACATTTCTCATAGGTTTCCTTTTTCCACCTGAGTTCTGCTGTGTCCTGCTGTGTGTGATGAGATAAACCATTTGCATGTCCCTGCGGTTGGCACGTGTGGAGAGTACCCAGCCTATGTGATGTGTTCTGTGGGATTGATCAGGGCTTTCTGATCTGTGATCCCCAAAAGCACCGTGCATGTGGCCTTTTGCCTCTAGGCTTCACTGGAATGACTCAGGCACCAGTTTACCAGCCCATGCCTTCCATGATGGGGATGCCAGCAGCCGTGCCTATGATGCCAGCGGCTGGTGGGATTGCACCTATGCCAGGTAGTAACAGTGTCTCTGTAACTATACAGGGGAAGAGGGTGGAAGGGTGGCTGTCCTAATGGAGCCTGTGTATTTGAATGTCAGGCGAGGTGCATGGTGAACGCTCAGCTCTGGGCTGATGCTCAAGCACTGTGGGGAACTATTGCCTGTGGGTGTTTACAGATGTGTGTGTCTTCTACAGCCATGGTTATGCCCCAGCCTGTTGTTCCAGCTGTAGATCCCAATCAGTTAGCAGCACAACAGCAAGCCTTTATCAACCAGCAAGCCATGCTCATGGTGAGTGGAAGGGACTGGCTGGGAGGGATGCAGGAACTGAGGAAGAACAACACACAGGTGTATGTGCTGTGAAGAGGTTAGCGATGCTCCCCTTCTGCCTTAGGTCTGCTCTGTAACACTCTGTGCTGGGGGTTAGCTGTGTGAAGTTGGGATTATATAAGACTGCAAAACTGGGAATCCCCTTTTTTCCCCTTTGTGTACATGGGGACACTGAGGCACCATAGATGAGTGAGTAGCAGGGACAAGAGCAGGCCCAAAGAAGCCTCAGCTGTAATTGCCACGTGTTTTTAAGATGGGATTTGCTGCAGATGCAGATTTGAGTATTCTGCTTTCTGTACAAAGCCTTGTGAGTGCATGGAGGTCCTAGGCTATCTCACTGGTAGCTGAGTCTCTGGGGTGTTGTTAGGAGCTCTGCATACTTGGCCAGGTGAGAGCAGACTCCCTGGGCATGCCTTGTCCATAACACTGGGAAATTTGCAGTGGACTACGTAGAAGTTCTTTGATTACTAGTGAAAGAATGGGACAGCTTGCCTGATAGCTGGTGTTTTTGTGTATCTTAGAGCTCACGGATACTGCAATTCCTTCCTCCAGGCCCAGCAGGTGACCCTTCAAGCCATGAACATTTCCCAGCAACAGCAGCAGCAACAGCAGCAGCGGTGGCAACAGTCTCTTGAGAACTCAAGGCCAAGAGTCTCAAGTCCACCACAAGCCCAAGCGCCGGCCCCAGTCCCAGCCACTTCCCCAAAACCCAAGAAGCCTTCCAGCAGCCAGAATGCTGCACCACCACCAAAGGCTCCAGAACCACCAGCTAAGGCAGAAAAACCGGTATGAGAAACAAACAGTGGTGGTGAATTTGTTTTGAATTTCGTGATTTGCATTTGCTCTGCTTCCCTTCCAGTGTGGCAATGGTTTGGCAGAGAGGAGAGCAGAGAGCTATGCTTACCTATGATAACTGAGGCCTCTCAAACTCTGCTTGCTGAATCTTTAAGACACAGGATCAAACCTTGGTGGCATTAGCTCTGTGGATGTTTAGCTACAGTGTTGGCCAATTAATTCCCAGCTGATCTGAATTTTACCAGAGGAAAATTAATCTCTGAATTCCTTATCTTCTAGCAAGCTGTCTTGGGCCTCTAACATACTCCTCCTCCTCTGGACTTGCTTGATGATTCCTTGGGTCAGAGACTGATCTCTCAGGACACTCTCAGATGGGGAGAAGTTCTATATCAGAACTTGGCGAGCGAAGATCAACTCTGAACTTAAGAGCACTATGGTATCTGCTGGCTAGTGCAAACTAACCATGTTCTGAACTGCTTGCAGGTTTATGAGTACACAGAAGACCAGTTCTCTGACAGTGAAGATGATGACTATCCTCGTGAAACTTTCCAGCAGAAGAGAGACTATTTTCAGAAGATGGGTAAGCATCTGCTACTTTGGGAATCCCACTCATCATAACACCTTGTTTTGCAGCCTCCCTGGCATAACAAGGTGTTCTTGTCTCCCTGTCTGGAACCCTGCTAATCCCTGCAGGACCTGCTGGTGCTGTGCATAGCAGGAGTTTTGTGCGCCTGCTCAGCTGGCTACAATTCAGATTGTGAGGTGTTGTGTTGCCATTTTTCTAGAAATCTTTGGGCTTGTGACTGCCACACCCTCCTTTGCCTCTAGAAAGCGTAGGCTTCTGCTGACTGATGGAAGGGTGGGAACCAGGCCATTAGTGATAGGTCCCCCTTTCTATGCAGGACAGCAACACATCCGAGTGAAGAAAGTCAGGCCTCCTTCCAAAACCTGGACCCCTCCAGCAAATCCCCAGCCAAAGCAGGAGGAGGAGAAAGAAGAGGAGAGGGAGAAGAGGGAAGAAGAGAAGCCCAGCTCTAAACCAGAGGCAGGTAAGATGATGTGCAGTGGAGACCCAGGCAGGCTGACAAGCAGGAACTTTCCAGGAGCATCGGGCCAGGATATAGCCAGAGGAGGAAAGGAGTTTGCATCTTGACAGCAGAGGGGAGAGAGAAAGGACTGAGCTTTGGGAAGTGGGATGGCCAGACAGCCTAGTGGTGAAAGAGAGGGAGCTTCAAATGAGAAAAAGGGATTTCTCCTATACTGTTGCTGGCCTCTTGGTTAAAGCTATTGTCCCCAATAGCTCCTGCTCCCCCTTTGCCACCTCCTGAGCCAAAGCCAAAAAAGCAGACACCAAAAGCGAAGAAGGAGCCACCTGTAGTGAAACATTCAGGCCCTGAGTCACGGCCTGCACCCAGCCGGGAGATCCGCAACATCATCAAAATGTACCAGAGCAGGCCAGCCCCTGAGCCTCAGCCTATCGAGCCTGTCAGGTGAGAGAGTGGGATCCACTCAGGTGGGCAGGAAGAAGAGTGGGACTATATCCCATCACTGCCACATGGCTCCATTGTGGCCACAACCCCTCTGCAGCCCCTGTAACTGTGTTCCCTATTTCCTTGCAGGAGAGTGTCCAAGCCATTTATGAAGAAGAACGACCCCAAAAATGAGGCTCTGGCCAAGCTGGGAATGATGAACCTCACATCTCCCAAATCAGTGAGTTCTTTGCTCTCTGGTCACCTAAGAGCTTAGCAGAGAAGGTCCGTATATCCAATCTCCAACATGCTGGGAGCTACCTGGTAGTGCTGTAGCAGCCAGGTGATTTCTTGTTGGGTTACTAGATAGCTGTGAGCTCATACCATGGTGCTGCCCATGCTAGACTGGGTTCCAGTCTGTAAAAGTCACTTGAGGTCCTGGAGAAAAGGCTCTGGAGCAGCAAGTCCTATTGTGGTATGTTTAAGGCTGATCTGGAAGCAAGCAACTCATGTTCCCCACATTTGGCGCCAAGGTCTTGGCCTGTTAATGGTTTTTTTCCCCTTCCCAACTGGAGGCTTCAATCTCAAATACTTGGTTCTCTGCACCTGGGTTTGCTTGATCTTCATCTGTTTGTAGATCACGTGCTGGTTTAAAGGTCCTGGTATCCCTGTTCACACAGATCTTGCTTCTAGGGTTGGACTGCTGCCCTAGGGATGATTTATAACAGCAGTGTCAGGACAGAGCACGGTAATATAGAGAATGACTAGGTCAAATGGTTTTGCTGTCTTGCAGCCAAATGCCCTGCCACAAGAGAAAATACCTCCACCTACCAAGCCCAAGCCCATGCCAGGCTCAGCTTCCAGCTCTATCAAGGAGAAGCAGTTGCCTCTTCTGTCCATCTTCAGCAAGCAGAGTACCTCACCAGATCCCCAGGCCCCTCCTGCTCCTCCTCCTCCCCCCCCATTGCCTTCGCCTCTCCTGCCTGGGAACCAAGGCGGGCAGGAATCCACAGGAAAGGGTAAGTATTGACTTCACCCAAGTGGGATTTGGAAGTGGGCGGGGAGGGGACGGGCTCGGAATCAGCCCAGTTACCCGTGAGAGTCATGGCACGTGTTCTGTCTTCAGCCAGCTGGCCAAACACTGAGTGGGCTCTGAGTGAAATCAGAGACTGTCATCATAGTTCCAGTCTGGCCCAGCACTCAGCTTGGCATTGCCCAGCTCTAACTCCTCCCTTTCTTCCCAGTGTAGTGCAGGATGTCAGGCACAAATGATGAAGGAGGGGCTGGGTTTCTCTGAAAAATGCAGCTAAAACAAAAAGGACCTTTGGGCTGTAGCTTTATCAAGGTCCAGTCCGCAATACATTTTATTACCTACCTGAAGCATAATTACTTTATCAAAGCTGCAGTTCAATGGATGGACTTTAGACCAGGGAGGAATGGGAAGCCAGATATTTCACCTTCTAGAGCCTCTGGAGGGTCCTTAGAGACAGGCTGAGGAATGAGGGAATGTTTCTCAGAGAGAAAATGAGAGCCTGGGAAACCTTGGACACTGGCCACATAAGGAGTGTCTGGAAAATGGCATAGCTAATGCTTCTCAGCAGGATTTTGGAAGTGTTATTCAGTCCTAGGTTTTGCCTCTGAATTGCAGTGAGAGCCTGGAGCCATAATTCATTTTACACTTTGCTGCTATTTTGGATACATGTACCAATGTATTTCAAGCTGCTTAAAACCCTCATCAGCATCACATTTAATAACATGCAAGGAACAGTCAGTCAAGCACATTACTGCAGGACTCCATCCTGTATCGGTTTCCCTGATATAAAATAATGTCCCCGTTTCACTCCCCCTCCCTTTTTGAAAAATGGATCTTTAGGAAGTCCTGTGAAACTAAATTGAAGTAACTGGATTAACCTGAAAAATACCTACATGCTTTTGAATGGGAATATAGAAACAGTTGAACTGTGGGATCTTCTACATTTATTGATTGTCTATGAACTCTGAAGTTTTGAAAGCTGAGAGTGCTTAAATAAAGATATTCCTACCTTGTAAAGCAATGCCTTTGAATGCTTGTCTTCAGACTGAGCCTGTCTTTAACAGATCTCCTGCAGGGCGAAAAACAGTGCAGGTACTGGGTGCCTTGTACCAGAATCTGGCAGTCTGCAAGCTCAAGGGAGAACTTTATGTCTTTTGAAACCTTTAGCAGCCTTTTTATAATGACATAAAGTGAAACTCTGTCTTGAAGCTTAAGCACAGGGGTACTATTTTGCCTGGGATGCTGCTGTGTGCTCCCTGTCTCTGGAGTGTTTCTATTATGAGCACTGAACTTTGTGGCTAATACAGCAAGTTTAAATGCTATCAGAAATGCTGGTACTCACATGATGACTGTTTTGTGCATACATTCATATTAGCCGATCACTGACCTTCAAGAGGGTTCTTGACAGTAATCTTCAGTGAGGCACATGGCACCATCCCCTTTCCCTTGGTAGGTCTTTGGTAGGTGAGAAGGTGACCCTGTAGTCAGCAAAGCCCATCTTGACCACTCTTTCTCCTCACACAGACTCTACTGTAACAGTAGCAGAAGATGATGGTATCAAGACCCAGCTGTACAAGCTCACTGACAGTGTCAGCTTTTCCTATGTCAACCCTGCCTGGAAAATCTTTCTGCGCAAAGAGGTACAGTTCATTAACTGAGGGCTGGCTATGAGGGGGAGGGGACTGGTCCCATATTTGGTTAAAATCATTTTTTGTCATAGGCACACAGTGTGATATAAGAGCACAAAGACAGTTCTGGGAGGAGATCGCATGACACAGGAGTTGGAGGCAGAGGGTCATCTCATAGGGGATCTGAGTACTACTCTGCC
Organism: Ibidorhyncha struthersii; assembly: GCA_013398815.1. Lineage (NCBI taxonomy): Eukaryota > Metazoa > Chordata > Aves > Charadriiformes > Charadriidae > Ibidorhyncha > Ibidorhyncha struthersii. The sequence continues at coordinate 419,324 of VZSZ01007278.1, read as the reverse complement.
TTACTGACTCTGGTGTCTCAGTTTCTCTACCTGTCCTTTCCTTCCTCTGTGAAGCACCAAGAAATGTACAAATAGAGTAACTTTGTTGTTACCTGGTACCTTCCTATTAGAATCATAGAACAGTTTGGATTGGAAGGGACCTTAAAGATCATCTAGTTCCAACCCCCTGCCCTGGGCAGGGACACCTCCCACCAGCCCAGGTTGCTCCAAGCCCCGTCCAACCTGGCCTTGAACACCTCCAGGGATGAGGCAGCCACAGCTTCTCTGGGCAACCTGCGCCAGGGGCTCACCACCCTCAGAGTGAAAAATTTATTCCTAATATCTAATCTAAATCTCCCTTCTTCCAGTTTGAAGCCATTCCCCCTCATCCCATCACTACATTTCCTGATCAAGTTTCCTCCCCAACTTTCCTTTAGTCCCTTCCAGTACTTAAAGAGTGCCTATAAGGCCTTCTCTTCTCCAGGCTGACCAACCCCAACTCTCTCAGCCTGTCCTCATAGCAGAGGTGCTCCAGCCCTCTGATCATCTTCATGGCCTCCTCTGGACCTGCTCCAACAGGTCCGTGTCCTTCTTATGTTGAAGGCCCCAGAGCTGGACAAATAGTACAAATGTGTTTAAAATCAAATATTGGAGAATGCACAGAACAGATCAGGGTTCATCCCATGGTCTCACCACTTTACTTTTGGTCCTTCATTCCTGGTCCTTCTGTTTACATTCACAGTGTCTCTTCCCTGCCTGTGCTTGGAGATGGACTCACTCTTGTCTGGCATTAGGGCATATGGATTACAAAACATCCCATGGGAGCTATTTCAACAACATCTGTAATGTTACTATTGTTTTTATCCTCCTCTTGCAGGTGTTTTACCCCAAAGAAAATTTCAGTCACCCTTATTGTCTGAACTTGCTGTGTGAACAGGTATGTACTGCTGTATGACTCAAGTCTCTCTGTTTGGGGACAAAACACTCCATAATTACATTGCATAAGTTGCCTTCACTTCTGTATCCCTAGCAGTCTTAGTATCTTCTCCAGGTCCATCCAGTCAAGCCCCTGCTCACTCCTCTCTGAAACTCAGTCTGTTTAACAGCCTCGGATACTCCAAAACACTCAAATATGGCATTTTCAGTGGAAGCTTCTCTGTTTCCTTCCTCTGCAGATCATGCGTGACACCTTCTCTGAATCCTGCCTTCGGATCTCCAGGGAGGAGAAGCGCAAGATGAAAGACCTGCTGAGTAATTAACAGCCCTTCCTCCCTGTGCCCATCCCAGCTTTTAGTTTGAAACCAGAAACCAGCCTCCAAGCCCTGCCAGGCAGAACTTAGGGCAGAGGAGAAATGTTTGTCACTGCAGCAAAAGAACATATTTGTGTGTGCTGTGTAATGTGGAATAGGAATGTTTGTTTATTCCAAATGGCCAGAAAATGGCTCTGAAATTTCTCTGAGCCAGAAAATCTTAGTTCCGATATGTTTATTGTAGGGAGAGGAAACTGAGGCCCAAGGATGGGGGTTTGAGTTGTCTCAAAATCCATCTGTCTTCTTTGACAGGAACTTCATGGAGAGGGGGAGAGAAACTAGTAGTAGACTGATGTGCACAAGTAACACAGTGTCCTTTCGCCTCTGCTTGTCATTTGCTGCACTGTAATCACTGAGGAGGACTGATGGGTCCCTGGGCAGTGGAAGACTTGGCCATCTTTGTCTTACTGAGAAAGTATCTGCTTTCTACCCCTGCTAGTGGAGTTCCGGGTTGGCAATGATGTCCAGTCCATTCAGGAGGATGGGATAAAGAAGAGGATTGTACTGGCTGCTCGGGATAACTGGGCTAACTATTTCTCCCGCCTTTTCCCAGTTCATGTGAGTCTTAATCTTCTCACCAGACCCTGGGGTTGCTTTAGCTGTGTGGCTCTAGTTCCCCTGGGATCTTTTTCTGTCTCCCTGCCTGGCCACACATCACTCATTCTTCTGCGCCTTCTGTACCTTGCTGCTTTTGACACCTCTGTCAGCCCAGGGCCTCGTTCGTGGTACATATGGTAGCATCTTCTTCTGCTTCATCCTGTCCAGGTGGGATGGAGCCTTTGATGCTCTCTGCTGCGCTTCCCTTACAGGGTGAAAATGGAAGTGATGTCCAGATCCTCGGTGTTTCTCACCGGGGCATGCGGCTGCTGAAGGTGGTGAAAGCAGCTGGCTATAATCCTGAGCACCTGAAGATTCTTCGCAGCTACAGGTGAGCAAAAGGGCACTGGTTGCTGCAGGATGATAATTTGTCACTTGCAGGATGATGCTTTCAGAGTGTAGGAGGCAGAGACTGAACAGGTGAGCTGAAAATTCCCTGGTTGTCCTGTGCTCTCTAGGATTGTCCTAGGCCAGTTGTGACTCACTGACCCTCCTTCTAATGGGTTTGGCCTTTACCTTTCCTTCCTACCTTGTGTTTTGCTCACAATAAGTGAGTGTAGTGCTATGAGTTAGCTCCATGTATGTCATCAGAAAGGAGCTCCTTAGAGTGGTACAGTGGAAGCCATGAGCAGCCTATGGTGCTATTACTATTGTAATACAGTGCTAGTGAAAGGCCACCCTCGGGAGTGTGCTGAGGCCTGTCTCCATTCTTAGCCCTTGGAACGAGCTCCCATCCCCATGATCTGCATCCCTAGCTCTGGCAGAAGGAGCCTGAGCGTGCTGGCTGTGTTCTCAGCTTTGCAGATGTGCTGTCAGTGGAACTGAAAGGCAGCAATGCCCTGGAGTTCTCTCTGAAGACAGAGCAGCTCTTCCTGCACTCTCCAAAGGCTCCATGCATCAAGGCCATGGTGGAACTCTTCATCCGGGAGCTGAGGCAGGTGAGGGAGCGGCTGTAGTGCAGCAGGGAATGAAGGTGGTTTCCCACATGGACCTGAGAGGGTCCATGGGATGACATGGTCTGAGTCACTCACATCCTGGGGACTAGAGTTGACCTCCCCATCGCTTTTTCCCCAGGATACCAACTACGTCATTGCTCTGCGCAGCTACATTGCGGATGACAAAAGCCTTCTTAGCTTTGAGAAGGGTGACCTCATCAAGTTACTGCCCATGCAAGGCGTGGAACCAGGTGAGGGAGTTTGTTGAGACTGGCAGGAAAGGTGGGGACTGGCTTTGAGTGCCTGCTGGACCCATGGTGCACCAAAGCTGTACATGCTGCTGTTGGGTAAACCAGAGGAAAGCAGACTGTTAAGGGCGGGCATAGTCAGCCTTCAGCTCTGCCATACTCTGTTCCAAGGTGTTCCATACACCGTGTTCCAGCTGAGATAGTTATCACGGATGTTATCTTAAGATGCAGGAAAGCCTGGTCAGTCTGATGCTCTCCTTTGCCAGTAGGATGCCTCACTGCTCATTTTTCTTGGTAGCTGCCATGGTTCCTGACTCTTTCTCCCCTGTTTCTGCAGGCTGGCAGTTTGGGTCCACTGGTGGCCGCTGTGGTATTTTCCCCACCAGCCTGGTGCAATTGGCTGCAGCCCCTGATTACCTCAGCACCAGCATGGACAGACGTGAAGGGCTGCGGAAAAGCATGAAAGGTTCCCCGGAGAGCAGGAACACCAGCAAGGAGGTGAGTTGAACTTGGGGAACTGCTAGGTGACATGGCCGGGTTCTGTGGGAGCTGCCAGGGTGCATCCATGGCCCTGGTAGTGTCTGACCTCCAAGGCTAGAGGGAAGAAGATAATCCTTACAGATGGAGACACTCAAATACTGTCATAGTGGGAGGGGGAGGGACCACACATAAATGAGGCCTTTGCAGGTCTGGCAGGTGTGAGTACACACTGCAGTTCCTTAGCTGACTTTTCAGGGTGGGTTTGGTGCCTGTCCCTGCAGAGTTCTGTTCCCAGCCTGACATCAGAACCCAACAGCATCATGTTAGTCCCTGCTGGAGACCACTACACCATGATGGACTTCGCCACAGCCTACTTCCGAGAGGCTCAGTCCATGTGAGTAGGCTGCGGTCCTTCCTGAACAGGCATACACACGACCTGTGTAGCCTGACCCACCCCGAGCCTTTTCTGGGGATATTCCTCAGATTGCATGTTCTTTTTCCTCTGCCTAGGCAGGGACTGAAGGGGACATCTTCTGAAAAGAAGAGTGCAGCTAGCCTTGTCCAGCACACCAAGGTGAGCCCAGTCTCTTTCCATGGGAGAATTCCACGCTCCAGCATTGCCTCTAGCTTTGTCCCCACATGGCACAAGCACAGAGGGCAGATCCTTGGCTGCAGTCTCTGGAGAAGTGGAGGTGCCCCCTACTTTTCAGTGCTGCCTGCAATATACTGGGAGCTTGTGTCTTTCGTGAAGCCTGCAACAGAGCTCTGTGCAATCAGCCTCCCCAGCTTACCCTTGTATTCTGGCCCTGCAGGTCCCAATCCAGGAGTCTTTGCTCCGGTACTCTGATAGTGAACTAAATGAGCTTGCTACAAAAAACTTCAAGAGTAAGTACCTCGCTAGGACACAACACTGCAGAGGCTGGAGTGGGGGTGAGTAGGATGGCCTTGGTGGCCACACATAGGCATCATGGGCCCAGAGTGGGGAATGAAAACTGTGAGAGGAGGGCCCCTCCTAAGGCATTTCTGCAGTTAATAACCACCTGTGTCCATGCTGAAAGTATCCAGCAAAATACACTTTCCCTCGAGTGCAAAGTGCCCAAGAATGCACACTGCCTGGGCTGATGCCCCACTGACTACGTGTCTGATGCAAGCCTCATAATAGCCTGTGGAACAGAAAAGCTTTCAGGACATTTTTTAGTCTACTGCCTGCCCTATGGCAGGATCACCTCTGCTTATATCTAAATGCTAGCCTTTGCTTTGCAGCTCTGATGCGGTTCATGGGAGATCAAGCAAAAGTCAAGAACCAGAATGAGGTTGAATGCATCTATGAAATCCTTCAGGTTTGTGACCTTCCCCTGGGCAAGGCGCTGAAGCACCAATGGGAATGAAGGGCCAAGACCTTGCTGGGAAAGGAGAGAGCAGGGAGAGCCATAATGCAACCTCCTACATGAGAAAGGGAGCAGAAACAGAGAGGTTGATTGAAAAACATGGAGGGGAGGGGTTGCATGTAAATGGTTTCTCTGGATATCACTACCTGGATGAGAGCACCACTTGGCTCTCCTTCTTTGCACCTAGATAGCGATAGAGACCAGAGGTTGCAAAGCTCAAGCTTTAAGCCATATTGGCAGAGCACTGGAGCTGGGAGAGGAAGGGCACAGAGATGACCTGGTGCCTCTCTGATGCTCTCGTCCACTATGTGACGCTGTCTTCTCTTCTCTGAATGCAGCTGTGCAAGGAGAAGGAAAATTTGCATGATGAGGTCTACTGCCAGGTCATCAAACAGGTCACCCACAACCGTAACCAGTGAGTACCAGCACTGTCAGCTCCTGTGCTTGCACAGCTGGAGGGCACCCGTTTGCCTTGCTGCATAGACAGCAGGGACAGGAGCGAGGCTGCCCCCTTATGATGTACTGTCCCTAGCTGCTCAATTACAGGGGTTTTTGCTGAGCACTTATGGAATTTACCCAGTCACTGGGTTTGGCTTTTTCACTTCAATGGGTGATTGTCCTTGTATCTCTGGCTGCTGATATATCTGGGCACTGGTAAACATTCCTGGTAGCTCCTGGTAGTGGTGCTGCTCAGAGCCCTGATTTCCTCTTCGCAGCCTTGGGGAATTGGTACAACAGTTAGGACCAGCTTGACTCTGCACTGCCCTGCAATATGGCAGCAGGGGCATCAGAGTGGCCTTGACTGTTCTCTTTCTTTGTTTGCTGTTAGAATAATTGAATCAATCCCTTCCTCATCATAAGAAACCTCTAACCAAGGGCCACCACCTCATTTTCTGCCATCTGCTATAGGTGTTCAGAAGGGCAGAGGTTCATTTTGAGCTGCTTGGAGCAGTAATTGTCTTGTTCCAAGGTGTCCACAGTTCTTTCTGTCCCACAGGGAGAGTGTGCTGCGTGGTTGGTTGCTCCTAAACCTGCTAACTGGGTACTTCCTGCCTTCTAATATCCTGATGCCCTATGTCACCAAGTTTCTGCAGCTAGCCAGCGGTGATCCATCCAGCACCCACCATGGTATGACTGTTTCTGTGTCCTGTAAAATAAACAACTGCCCCCTTGTTACTAAAGCTCAGTGGTCCAAGAAAGAAGACAGGATCCAGGTGGAGACATGGTCCAATGGGGAAATCTCCTTTATTCTGTTAGGCAGGAGAAATGAGTGGGGCACTGAGGGACCTGAGCCTGCAGGGAAGAGTCTGCTTTGTATCTCTAGTCTTTCTGTTTGCAGAGGTAACTTCCCATTGCATCTTGACCCAGGCAAGTTGGAACTGTGTCTCTCTGAGGCTTAGCTTAGGCCCAGTTTGACAGCTAGACTTTGGGGGAAAGGCAGACTGTGGTCTTCCAGTCACCAGCTGTGAGGTATTTGGATTGGAATCCTGCCAGTGAAAAGGATTCTAATTCTCCCATCCTGTCATTTCTGTGTACTCCTACTGCCCTGGACACTGTCTGGGGCTGCCCCCTCATGATTTGGATGTGTCCTGGCAGACTGGGAGTTGAGGTCAAGTCTCTTTCCTCTCCTAGCAGTGGCCCTGGGTTAAATTCAACACAGCCAGGATGACCCAGCATCATAGAAGACAATGCTAAGTCCTCTGTTTGGCTCAGCACATGAAGCTTTTTCCTTTTCCTGCAGATATAGCCAAGATCTGTCAGAGCAACCTGCGGAAAAATTTCCTGTACGGGGGCCGTCGCCACCTTCCTTTCCCTGTGGAGATAGAGGCATTACTGGTATTGAGGGGCAGAGAAGTGGGAATGCTGGGAAGAGAGGGAGGGCAGAGGCTTGTCAGGAGGTGCCATGTGCAGTGTTACAGGGGTGGTTAGTGTTCCAAGAGAGAGGAAATGAGGCATGTGTCTGTGACGGGTCTGGGATGTGCAATGCCATGGAGTAGCCAGGGATGTGGGCAGGGAAGAGGGGGGTACTATGGGCAAGTAGTGGGAGGTAGAGATGAGGAGGAAGGAAGAGGGAGGAAGAATTGTGGGGCTGATGGGACCCTGCATGTCTTGCTGCCTAAAGACTGTCTTTTGCAGAAGGGGCGTGGTGCCCGCCGGCTAGCAATACTGATGCCTGGAGGCATGGAATACCTCACCAGAATTAAGACATTCACTGTGAGTTTTCTGCTTTGAATTTCTTCATTGATCTGGACTCTAAGCCATACCAGGGAACTCCCTTATCTGTCAAAACCTTGGGCTTGGCCTGTGCTTCCCATAGTGCTGTGACAGTTTCCCACTCACTTCCTAGGAATCCCTGTAGCAGCGTATCTCTAAAAGGGCCTGCATGATACTGGGATGCCTCACCCAGCTTGCTTCTTTGTGCAATGAGCAAAGACATTCTGCTGTCCTCTAACAAGCCCAATATGTCTAACTGCTCTGGGGCTGCTTTGGGCTTGTCTGGCTATGGTACTTATGTGCTTCTTTCCTTGCTGCAGGTGGCCAAGGAGCTCTTGCAGGAGATCTGTGAGCAGATGGGGGCAGGCGAACAGGAAGAGATAGAGGAATTTGTTCTTTTTGCCATCAGGAATGACAGCAATAATCTCGGCAAGTAAAGACTAGCATCTAGATTCTTTCTTAAAGCAGTTTCTCCAACAGGGAGTAGCACGGCTACTGTTTCAAATTGTTCCCCCACCCTTGGCTGGCTCTGGAGGCTTTCCTCTTCAGCAGTTTCCCTGTTACAAGGGCTAAGGATTGTGCCTTCTCAGGGGCTGTGTTGCTTGTTCCTGAAAGAGGTGTGTGTGTCTGCATGCATCTGTGTTCCTTTGGAATGGTTGATGCTGGCAGTTGTAAGGGCAGGGTGGAGTAGAGGTGTGAAGGAAGGCTCCTGTCCCAGGCCATGGAGCTCAGCCCACTGTCTCAGCCCTAAGAGTGACGCCGCTCTCTCTGCATAAACATGTAGATAAAATGGTGAGGCCGATAAGATCGGAAGAGTATCTTCATGATTACCTGCTGGAGGACAAGTTTGTCACTGTGACTGTACGCAGGCTCATCTGGATGACACCTCTGCACTTTGAGAACAAAATTTATATTGATGTTCATTATGGACAGGTAAGTAACAAGGGCAATGCACACCAGGAACCTCCCTAGCAAGGGCTCCCTAGCAGGGCCAGAGTTAGTGTACAGACCTATGGGAATATCCCAAGGGGGCTGAAGAAGCAGGAGGGCTTTGGCTAATCAGCTTTGTATGCTGTTTCTGGAAATGACTAATAACTAAAGCTATGGATGCAAGGAAGGCAGTGTGCCCATAGCCCTAGCCTATGAGTTGTACTGTTCCAGATGTGGTTTGTGCAGTTCTGCATGCTCTTTCTGAGCCCAGAAAGCCTTTGCTTTTGTGTTACCAGTCTGAGCTGATGTGTTATCAGCAAGGCAAGATGTGGGTCTCTGTGCAGGCTGGTGCTGCCCACACCTGCCTGTACCTTCCAGAAAGTTTAACAAAGGCCTCTTTGCTGTCCTGTCTCTCAGGTGCTGTGGGATTACCTGAATGGGAGGATACTGTTGAGCTATAGTAAAGAAATGGAGATGCAGGTGGGCGTTTTGGCAATGCTCCAGCACTGTGCCAAAACAGAGCAGCAGAACTCTGCTCCCTCCAGGTATGTTTGTCTCAGGGTGGGTCTCTGTCTCTAATGGCTGTTGGCACCACAGGGGTGAGTGCCTGAAAGTTCTCTCTGGATAATTAAGGAATGGACAGTTCTGGAGAACAATAGCTACTAATTAATGTCACTACTTAGTGACTGACTCCTGCCCATGATCAAGAAAGTTTACCTCCTGTTCACACTCTTAATGCTGACTGTCTCTGATCCCCATTTCCTTTTGTGACTCCTCTTGAGCTGAGGCTCATGAGGGTGCCGTGGACAGTTCTTTTGACTGCCCTGTTTGTAATACCAAGAAGGAAGGGCATGAGCTTATAGTTGGGATGAATGCTCCTTTATTCTTTCTCATGAGTGCCAGAGTTTTCAGCCCTGGGCATTTGAAATCTGTAGTGAGTTGACTAATGGGAATGAAAATGTCTCTGGGTACTGGGAAACTTTTGTCCTGCAGCCCTGAGCTGTATTTTCACACTCCTTTCTTTGTGTATCCTTACACACTTAGAGTGGAGGTAATGCCTCCACCAGATCCCCTCACACCACTAGCTGAGGGGGGTAATGGCATAACCCTGCTGGGCATAGGGAATTTGGCTCTGTGTAGTGCTTTGGAGGCACAGGAGCAAGCCAGATTTAGAGTAAGGTGGTTTTCAGCTGAGACTGCCTGTGAAAAAAACACCCTGTGGCTCTACGTCCAGGCTATAGTCCTTGCCTGAAGAGCTCCTGTTGTCTCCAGAAAGGAGGGATTTCTCTCAGTGAACTAGTCAGTGGTGCACAGCTACCTTCTGTGTGGAAAATGGTGGTCTTACTGTCTCTGATGTTTCCCTCCACATTATCCAATTCAGATACAACTCATTGTGCTCTTCCCCGCTCCCTCCACCCTTGCCCCCAGCCATGCAACTGAAAATTGTTAGTACATCCCTGCCTTCCTCTTAATCCCCCTAGTTGATCTTTCAATTTTAGCTGAGCAGGGGGTGAATTAGTATCTGCTTGTTGGCACAGGGAAGAGCTGAAGGAGTACACACCAAAGACCCTGCAGTCCTCCATCAGTCCCCAGGCTCTGCAGAACCATGTTGGCATGCTGCTGAGAACCAGGCAGGCCCTCCCGCCAATGGATGCAAAAATCCAGTTCATAGGTGAGGAGACATCCAAATCTGCTTGAGTCATCTATTCTAAGCATGATGGAAGCAGCTCTGAATGTGCTTTTGGGACAGTTCATGAGGCTGGCAAGGATCCTTGGAGCCTGGAATGGACCATGACTCCCTGACAGCCTCCCCCTGCAAATTGGCACTCGTTCCCAAGCATGGTCATCCACCATGATCATTGGTAGAAGTTCCAGCTCTTTCATAGAAGCTTGCAGTATATTTTCAGAGCTCTGTACAAGTTGTGTTTAAATTGATATTCTGGCTGCATGTCTGTTTTCTGGTGAGAAAAAGAACAGGACATCCATTCAGGCTGCTGAGAATTGAGTACCAGCAGCCTGAGGGGAAAGGAGAAGTTGTCAATCTTAGTTTAATGTAGAAAAGCTTGGGAACGCTTGGAGCTTTTGACTGCCTTAGGTTGGTGCAGCAGATTGCTGGCTGGAAGCTGCTGCCTGAAAGCCACCTTTTGCTTTCTTACAGAGCACGTGATGAAATTGCCATTCTTTGGCTACAACACCTACTTTGTAGAGAGAGTCAGCGATGGCACAATTCCTGTGCCCTGTTTCTTTGGTGTGAATAAAGAGGAGATCATTGTGGTAGATGGCACCACCCAGGTATGCCAGACAATTCCTCCCTAGAGTCCAAAGCCCTGATGTCTGTCAGATGTTAACTTTGACTCTTAGAAGAACTTGTGCAGGAAGAGACTGTATTTACCTGCATCACAGCCACTCTAACAGCCCTAGACCAAAGCAGGTGACCAGAGCGGCAGAACAGTTAGTACTGCCCTGTGCTCTTTTGTAAGTCCAGTGATCATGCTAACAAGCACAGTCCACAGTAAAACTAACTGTAGGTCACATTCCTGTTTCTCCCAATCTTGCAGGAGTTCTAGGGACATGCTGTCACCAGGAGCCTGCCCTATATATTCTGTACACACTGCCCTGTGCCTCAGTTCTTGTCTCAGCTTTCAGTAGGCTCTTAAGGTGAATCTGCCTGGGGGAGAATCAAATGGTTTTATTTGTAAGGACTGAACCAGAGTGTGTTTTGTGGCTTTTCTCCTTACACAGGTGGTCTCCTGCGTCATTCCATTGAAAGATCTGCAGAACATGCGAACCCTGCGGCCTGTCTCTGATGGTGGGCTTCCTGGCATAGAACTGAACTATGGCTCAGCTGCCAGCCCCAAGACTATGTGGCTTGAACTGTCACAGGTGAGATCAACCTGGACCTACAGCTTCCTCCTGGCAATTCAGAAATTGTGCTCCATGGCCCAGTTGAGCCTCTGCTAAGAGACTGCACTACTGCTCTCTTTTGTCTGAGAGACGGATGGGGGCACTGCATTTCCCAGTCCCCAAAGTGCAGCTTTGTCTCAGCATGTACCTGATACTTCACTACGGAAAGTGATTTATGGGACTATTTAATGATGAGAAGCAGCCGTTTCTGGGGCAGAGAATGACTTGATACTGATTTGTCTTTTCACAGGCTAAAGAAATGTATCACACGATTGTTGTCATCCTGGAAAAAACAGAGCGGCACCACTAGAGCTTAAAAGGAGGAGAATGACCGAGCAAAACAGCACTGTTTTCCTTTCTTTGAGCTTGTTCAGAGCTCCCTGCCTTGCCTTCTGGAGAGGACTCTTTGAAAAGACAGCCATGACCTCAGACGGTTGCTTTCTAAGACTGCCACCACAGTGTTTATTGATGGACCAGACCATAATCTCATCCCTCGTGACCTGCCATTCAGTCCCCCAGTACTCTTCCTCGAAGCCATGCATGCAGTGGCTAAACAAACCACAAGACAGCCTTTCCACACCATTGCTTTTTCATAGCCTGTTCCAACACAGAGCAATGGAACAGATGCAAGCAATTGCCTTCAAGCTATGTAGTGTGGGACCGTTGTTTTCTTTTTTTGAATTAACTAACATGAGCAAGGACTGATACTTGCTAGAGATTTGTGTATCACAATGCACAGCTGAGGCTATGAAATGACTGCAGTGGCTGCTGGTGTTTTCCGTAGGCCAGCTTTTTCTCTGTATTGATACGCAAGAGGCCCTATAACAGGATTTGTGAAGCAGGAGCTTGTAGAAAGCATCTTAATTGCAAAGCAGATCAGTGTTAAGATACAATTAACACATATGCTGGGGCACAGATTGAGCTGCAATGGTAAGGAAGTTTATTGTTAATTAATTTCTTACAGACATAATTATTTGCATATGTTTCCCTCTACTATAAAGAAGTCAGTCATGTCCATGCAGTTGTCATACTTAAATGATGGCTCCATGCCCACGGAGAAAGCATATTCAAATGGAACTTGTATTACATTAGAGGAGAGTGTCCTGGGTTGTACAAAAATGCTTAATTTATTTTTATTGGTACAGCTATCCTACTGAACTGAAAAGTATCTGCACTTTAGGAGGTTGCAATAAAATAATCACATAGAGATATTATGAAGCTATGACATGACAGACACTGGTTTACCTCTAACATGGGAAGACTGGCCTGCAGGTAACTGGCAAAGCTTGAGGAAAAGGTGGTCACTGTTGGCTGGGAATGGGATAGATCTCAGGGTGCTCAATGCAAGCCATGCTGCACAGCTAGCTTCTTGCTGGTGAGCTGATGCCAGGAGTAACTACAGCATCTTCCCAGTCAGGAACTTCCCTTCAAATGCTGCTCAGTGGGGCCTGTGAGGTCTTAGCTGAAACATGTTTCACCCTCCCCCTTCTGCAGTGCTACTGCAAGGCTTGGTAAAGCACTGCAGCAACATGAAAGACAGGAATAGAGAAGATATCTGAAGATTAACTTATCCTTATTCCCCTTCTGTTTCTCTGAGCTTTTGCTGCCTTACATAGAAGCACAACTTATCTGGTTAGAAGTGTCCCACATTGAGATAAAGCACTTTGTCACACAACCCCATGCCTTAACCAGCCCTTTCTGGAGCCCCCTGAATTACAAGATAAATAAAGCATTTCTGAGAAGTTCACCCAGGCAGCAGCTGAAGTCTATAGGCACTGAACTCTGGAGAGATAGTAACCCCACTTAAGTGGCTGATGAAACAGGATTTCTAATGGGAAGGTAAAATAGAAGCCAGCAGGCAACAGCTGAAAAATACTTCTGTTGTGTAAAAGGCTTCTTGTAAAACCTTTTGTCCTCCAGTGGGCAAAGCAAGCTGAAGATGAAAGTGACTTTTGAGTTAAACATTTCCAGGTTCTCCTTCTGGTTCTAGCTGGAGAAGTCCTGCAGCTATAAGGGGTTGGAGGTGTATGCTGGCACATGTTTCCCATCCATCCCATCCCAGGCTTGCATTTATTAGCTGTCTGTTCAGATAAGAAATGAGCTTTCTATGTTCACAGTGATGGAGTCTTGATGTATCTTAGACCAGATTAACTGGTAAGAAAAAGCTTTCAGGAAGAGTCCACGGCAGCTATAACATTGTTTTATTGTCAGTTCCACGCATACCCTTCAATACATTTTAAAAAAATACACCTATTGAGTACAGTGATCCAAAAGCCTGTTTGATGGCCTCGCAGGCTGCAGATTCCTCTAGCAGCACTAGTGCCTGAGGCCACCAGCCTCCATAGGCATGGAACAAAGGCAGAACCCGACAAAAACCCAACAGAAAGGACTTGAGGCAGGGAATCAGGTTATTTCAAGCCCACTGATACCCTAAGGTTCAGGTCCTTATATAAATATAGCAGCAGAGGCACCACAGTGTCAATTTGAGGGCCACAGCAGTACCTTAACCAGTTGTAACAGCAGCATTGCCCTCTGTATTGCAGACTGTGGGCGAGGCACAGGGAGCAAATATGGCTTTAGGGGTTACGAGCAAATGCTGGAGAAGTGTTGGCAACCTTGGTGCTACTATTGCAGAGGTTAATACTGAAAAAGCATCACCGTTTAAGTTAAAGGGCAGGCAGAACTAGACAAAGTTAAAAAAAAGTTAAGATTAAATGAAAAAAAATCCAAGTTTCTCCACCTTCAGAAAGTAGGCATTGCCTGCATGGTAAAAACAAAACGCTCCCCTCCTGCCCTTCAAGGGAAAACATTCCATCCAGGAACTCAGCCATCAAGTTCATCATTGGCAGCCCTGAGCAAAGCATGTGAACTTGCAGCATAAGGCTTCTACTGGTAACGCTGAAATACGAACTAAGAGACGGGGGAGCGAGGGGAGGAGCCATCTAGGAAGCAAGATGCCATCCCAAAGCAGAGTCCCAGTTGGAAAGTCTGAGCCCTTCCCAGACTGCTGCAGGGAGCAGAGGTTGGACACTGCGGAACAGCTGAGGCAGCAGCCCCCAACCTACACAGCAGACACAGACTTCACACCTCTTGGCAGGAGGTACTAGAGGGCTTCAGCGTCCTGGTTATTGGAGAAACTCTCCACAAGTTCACAGAAACTGGTTCCTGGAAGTGCGTGTCACTAAGGACAGAAGTGAGCAAAAATGCAATGGGAAAGGATTAAGCTCACTTCTGCAGTTTCATGAAACCCTCCATGGCTGAGTTCTTCAAGATCCCCTGGTCCCACTGCTGGAGGAAGGAAGACAGCTGCCATGATGCAAGGATCAGCTCTCTGAGCTCTGCAGCTCCTGCCAGTCTGTCTCGCTCTCACACCTGACCCTTGTTTTGAAAAACTCCTTGATGAGTCTCTGTGCTTCCTCCTTCACTGCAAGAAAGGAAACACCACCTTTGAGATGATACTTAAGACATCTGCCCCCTCTAAACACATCAATCCATTTAGCATCAAAAGAACCTAAGATTCTTGGTGCTCTCCCCAGCTGCCAACTCACCAGTTTTGTGAACAGGGTTCTGCTCTTCAGCCAGTAAGTGAGACAGGTGCCGAGCAAAGCCCTTAAACAGATCCTGCAGAATTGGGGAAGATAAAGAGCAAAAAGCAGACATTGGTTACTTCACCAGATTGTTTCCATGCTTTTCTTGCCCTTAGCACAGGCTGGCTCTAGCACAAACCATTCATAGATTTAGACTACAGGAGTGTTGTAAACCTGCAAATGCTGGAGAAGCACATGCACACACATGCTACCTTGCAGCATCAAGTAAACTACACCAAAACTGAACCTGATCTGTTGCCACTCCACAGGTGGAAGTTCTTAAAAGCACACCACAATTTAGTGTGAAAACATGAACAATCACAAACAAGTGTGGAATCAACATGATACCACTCTAAATCACACACAAACCCTTTCTTGGGAGAGGTGAGTTGCCACACCTAGTCACTAAAACAGCACATACCAAGATGTGACTTGGAAATGAAATGTGGTGTCCAGATCATCTTTCCCTTCTTAGAGCCCCAGATCCCTAGGGAGATGCAGTCTCCTTCTGCTACAGAGTCTTGAGTTGTGCCCTACCTTGGAAGCAAATTTGCCACCCTTGTAGAACGGGGTCAAATATTTGACAATGATGTCTGCTGTTTCTTTGAGGGACATGCCTTTGGTTGCTGGCTGTACAGTCTTGCTGGTTCCTTCTTTATCACACTGTGATAAGTTTGGATCAAAAGTTACCTTCTTCTTTGTTGGACAAACACTTTTGCTTTCTGGCTGGGACAGAATAGATGATTTTGCCATTGTCCGTAGCCGCTTTGTTGCACGACTTTCCATATCCTGGAGATGGGACAGAAGAAAACCAAAACCACCAACTCCTGTGGCAGAATCACACTTCCAAGCAGCCACTGCCTTCTGAGAACATGAATCTTTTTAGCATCCTGCAGGGTCTCCCTATAGTGAATATCATGCAGGAATCTATGTAACCCATTTTGCTGTGCAGACATAATACACTGTTCCCCACACAAAGGGACTTAGAGAAAAACCCTTTAAGACTACCACATTTAGAATTACCCTATGGTCTTACTAGGGCAGCTAATTGCTAGACCCCATCTGATACAGGAAAAAAGTCAGAAGATTTCCCAGGATGTTTGCTAAGAATACACCCCTCAGGAAGAATCAACTACTTCCGTAGTGCCACGCTCCTGCTCAATTTGAAAGAGCAAGGAGAAAACTGCACTGTTCAGTAGAAACAGTTACCAGGCAGTCCCAGATGACACATGCAGAACCAGAGAGCGAATGGCAAGGAAGGCTGTAAGCGTAGTTCACTTCTGCATGGTCCTGTGTGTCATTGGCCTGTGGTTGTTCCCTTGACTTGAGAAAGCAGCTTGCTAATTATAGTTAGTTACAAATCTAGAGGGGGTGGAGGGAGTCATTCTAGGCAAGTCATCAGCAAAGGGTACAGTCACATGTGTTGCAGAGAAGAGAAAACAAAGCAGAGTGGAGGGGAAGCTTTCCACTGCAGTCTGAGTTGCTGGCACCAGCCCACTGGGTGGTAGGAGGACACCAGGAGTACAATGCAACTGCGATTCTCCTCTCTGCTGCAGTTGCAGCTGGGCCCTCCCTAGATAAACAATACTGCCAGGTGAAGTTCCAACCAGGAGCATCATTTCCAGAGAGAAACTTGGCACAAGTTGAGCAGAACAAGCAGAGAAAATTAGCATCCATTAAAGTCTTACCTCATCTGATCTTGGTCGCTTCCCACAGTCACCTTCCCCAACAACAGTTAACTCGGTTTCTGCGACATTTTCAGCAACACTAGCAGGAAGAGTGGATAGAAGGCCAATTTTAATCATTCCACAGTGAAGATATTACTACATTCACTGTCAGTGGCCACAAGACTCTCCATGGTACAGCACAAGTCTCCCTCACCAGCCGAGAAATCTAATACAGATTCCCAGTTTCCAGGACAAGGGGCTCTGCAGCTCATTAACACGGCAACACAGGGAGCAGAGGAGGTAGAGCTTTTACCTGGATTTTACATCAATTTCTTCCTGAAGGAGTTCAGATTCATCAGCCTGCTGTGTCTGAAAATCCTCCTCTCTGTCTGTCAGTATTACTTCTTTCTCTCCCAGCTCTTCATTCTCTGCCTGGGACCGTCCAATCGCATCTTCTCCAGAGACATCTTTGTTTTCCTGAGATATTGGTTTCTCTTGACACGTACTTTGAGAAGAAACCTGAGGTAGCATGCTTGCAGAACAGCCATCTTCCTTTGCTGAGCTGCAACTTTTGGTTTTAGATCCACCTTTGGGGAGGGAGAAGAATTTGGAAATATCCTGTGATTCTTTTTTAGCTGCTTCTGCGAGCATTTGCTGCTTCTTGCTAGGTTTGCACTTCTTAGTAGGGCTATCCCGAAGGGCAGCTTTTGTGTCTGGACTGGGTGGCTGTCTCTTCTTTTCAGGAAGGACTACTTCTACCCCAGTACTCTCACACATTGCTTTGGTTGCTATTTCTTTCTTCTGGAGAACAGGGTTTCTGGTGTCCAGTTCCAGATTGCAGTTGCTGTTGTCTTGCCCATTTGGACAATCTACTTCTTTTTTGACAGGCTTTGCATCGCTCTCCTCCTGAATCTTCAGCAGTTCTGAAGCTGTCTGGAACAAGCTGGATTTCTTTGGAAATCCTGCTCCCACACGCTTGGGTTTGAACTAGGGAGAAAGGAAGAAGAAGAAATCTTGGATGTGAGAGCATTAAGGAAGCCCTGGGTGCAGAACCCTGAAAGGAGCTAAGTTTCCGTATACAATACACCTGTGTGTACAGCCATAAGCTGGGGGAGGTTCTAAAACTGACTCATCATCATAACCATCAACTGAGACATCAGGGAAATGGATTAGGTTAAAGTCACAGGCCCGCAGCAAGGAAACAGACAGCATCCTTGGTTACAGAATCACAGAATCGTCAGGGTTGGAAGGGACCTCTGGAGATCATCTAGTCCAACCCCCCCGCCAGAGCAGGGTCACCTACAACAGGTTGCACAGGACAGCATCCAGGCGGGTTTGGAACGTCTCCAGAGTGGGAGACTCCACAACCTCTCTGGGCAGCCTGTTCCAGTGCTCCACCACCCTCAAAGTAAAGAAGTTCCTCCTCATGTTAAGATGGAACTTCCTATGTTCAAGCTTGTGCCCATTACCCCTCGTCCTATCAATGGGCACCACTGAAAAAAGACTGCTCCCACCCCCCTGGCATCCTCCCTTCAAGTATTTGAAAGCATTAATAAGATCCCCCCTCAATCTTCTTTTCTCTAGACTAAAGAGACCCAAATCCCTCAGCCTTTCCTCATATGAAAGATGTTCCAATCCCCTAATCATCTCTGTAGCCCTTTG
>VZSZ01007278.1:390130-400618 GCA_013398815.1 Ibidorhyncha struthersii | reverse complement strand
CGTGCTTCCTCCAGACTTTCTCTGTTACCTGCAAAGTCTGGGTTTCCCAAGGACTGGCCCGAGCGGTGAAGACAGAAGCAAAGAAGGCATTTAGCAACTCCGCCTTCTCTGCATCTTCTGTCACCACAGCACCTGTCTCGTTCAACAGCGGGCCCACATTTTCCCTAGTTTTCCTTTTGTCTCCTATATACTTAAAGAAACCCTTCCTGTTCGCCTTGACATCCCTCGCCAGGTTCAATTCCAAGGCTGCCTTGGCTTTCCTTGTTTCCTCCCTGCATACCCTGACAGCATTCTTGTACTCCTCCCAAGCAGTCAGCCCCTTCTTCCACCTATTGTAAACTCCCTTCTTCCACCTGAGCCTTTTCAGATGGTCCCTGCTCAGCCATGCAGGTCTCCTTCTTCCCTTGCCTGATTTCTTTCTCTTTGGGATGCACTGATCCTGAGCTTGGAGGAAGTGATGCTTAAATAGCAGCCAACCAGGTTAGAGCAAGACAAGAAAAACATTTGATGTACGGCCAGCACACAGGTTATATTCACTGATAGGAACGAGCAATACTAGTTGGTCTCACTCCAAAACCAAGGACAGACAGGGAAAGCAATTCCAATAGAAATATACAGCTATGGCCACACAAAGGACCTAAAATAAAATTATAAAATGCAGACAGACAAATAACACCATTCCCTCCTTGTACTATCCTTTCTGTACTCACTCACCGAGTAAACCTGGGATGCAGGGAGGAAGTCCTCTTCTACCGGAGACCCAGATTTTGTTTCTAAGCTGCTTTTGCCACCAGTTCCAGATCCAAAGACAGAGAACAGCTCTCCTTGTTTTGAGGCTTTGTTGATCTCCGCTACCTGAAAAGAGAACAGAAATACTCTCTAACGGCCAGAAATCTTTATGCATTCCTGCCTCTGTACACACTAAAAGCCATAGTGGCAAAACATGTGTCTCCTCTGGATAGACACCTATCTCAAGAACAGAAACATCTTTCAAGAGATTTATTGCAACCAGCTAACCTAAACCAAGGCTTCTCTATTGTCAGCAAGAGTCTGAGGAACTCCCCATTCCCTTTATTGCTAGTACAGAGGATATTTGGATAAGCTTGCACTAGTATGTAAGTTTCCAAAGCCTGTAAAGCCAACAAAGATGTGAAATTAATGTGACTCTGGGCACTGCTATAAACAAAACCAAGAAAGACTTGGAAGACATCCAAGGCAAAGCAGAGCTTCTCCTTCATCTTTCCCACACAAACTCTACCCTATTTCCCCTCGAGCTGAGGCCACGGCGCATTCAAGGGAACAGCAGCAGATGTACGGCCCTACCTTCTTTAGCACAGTTGCCTTGTATGAGTTAGCCATTTTACTAGTTCGGAAAGCTTCGTACTCCAGCTCCACAGCACAGGCATGAGGGTCTGACCTGTAACACAGGCTGGGGTGACTTACACAGGCTGGTGATTTCTAGCAAGACACACTTCTATATCTGCAAAGGGAACACTAATGCATAAGCATCTCCCAGAAAGTACAAAATTCACTCCCTCCGCTCAGTTTGAGAGGTACACTATCCCCATCTTGTGGGACAGAGAAGAATTGCGACTCCTAGGATCAAGCTGATTTAGCAGACTCGGACACAGGAATCCTCATATGTGATCCTGAACATCACTACAAGAAGGATGCTGTTAAGTGAAACTATATCCTTGGACCAAATAACTTAAAAAGGCATTCCCCGAGGGTGGTGATGTTGCTCAGGGAACAGTAGGCCTTGTGTTAAGGCACTCAATATGCTGCCCCTTTTCTCTCATCTCATACCCTTTTCCTCCTGCTGCTGCTGGATCCTTTCGATTGGTGCTCAAAGCTTCTTCCAGCATCTTCAAGCAGTGTTCCCGTCCCTAGGAAACATGGGATACTCAAGACATGCTCTACAGAGGTCATAGTGCCCCTTGGACTTCCATCCCTGACGAAGTAAGAACAGAGCAGGCAGAAGCTTTGTTGTTAATTGCCAGTCAACAAGACTGAATGCTAACCAGCCTTTCTTACCTTCACTGTGAGCTTAGAGATTCTCCTGCTGCAGGCATCCTTCAAGGGGCAGTCTGCACCTACCACAGAAGAGACATTTGGAAAAGGCATCATAGCAGGGCTGGGGCTGATGGAGAACATCTCAACTGGCACTGGGAGGGTGCCAGTCCAGTACTGCTTGGCATTCCTCCCTGCATAGTCACGCCAAGGACCACTGCAGTCACCCTTTTTACCTGGAGAAGCTACAAACTCCAAAAGAATAGGCAGAAGCCAAAGTGAGGTTTTTCTCTCTGGATGAGAACGTCAACTTTGCTAACTTTGCTAGTTTATCACTAACAGCTTTCCAAAACCTCCCCATCTCAGGAAACTCTTTTTCAAGGAATCCCAGCTCTTAAGAATCGCAACCCGTTTCCACTCCCCGCAATACCAACTGAAAATAAAGAAGCTGAATAGAGTAATGTGAACTACCAGGTATTCTTTTACAATAGCATAAGAACTATGGTGCTAGACAGGGTCCCAAGTAGCATAGTTACAAATGGCAAGTTTTTCAGCAGTTTCCTTATAGCCCAATTGAATAACGCTGCGCACCCACTGCAGAAATAGACTACAAAGTCAGGTTAGACAGAGTTTTCCTTCTCTCTTGCCTATTTGGAAAAGTTGGTCAGAAAGATGCATTCTGTATCATCACCCCAACCAAAGCTAAGCTCTCATCCATCTCCTCCAGCCAAGCATTTATGGCCAAAAGCCTAACCTCTGTGCTGAGGGATCGGTATCTCCAGTGTTGATGCTATGTAAATTACACACAGCTGCAAAATAAAAGACTTCCTTCTCCCAAAGAAATCCCACTATAAATCAAAGAAGATATTTACTTGGAGGAACAAAATCTTCCTTTTCTGATTCTTTGCCCTGAAAGAAAACAAAGATCAGTCAAACATTTCCATTCCTGCAACACACATGCAGATCCAGAAGCACAAAAGACACATTTTATACCCCTGCTCCGGGGAAAATTAATGCTGAAGTTATAAAGGTACTGAAAAGGCACCAAAATGGGGGAAACAAGACAAATGATGAGAATCAAAGCCAAAAGTTCACCTTTGCTATAGGAATATGCAAGAGATGCTGAATGGGGAAATCTGTTTTTACTAATATCAGATGTATTAAAGACAACAGGATCCACTGCAGAGAAATCAGTAAATGAATAAGCAGCATTCCTTCATATTATGGGATTGACCCAGAATATGGAGGACACAGCAAAAGCAGAGGTACAAAAAGTAAAAAACAAAACAAGCAACAGCAAGATGCAGTAATTTACTTTAATTGGTGCCAGGAAGCCTTTATGTCTGTAAGACAAGCTCACAGCAAACCATCTGTGAATCTCTTACAAAGGGATACCAACTCACTTTGCGCAGACTCATCTGCTTTTTGTAGAAGTTGTCCCACTCCCGTTTCCGACTCTCTTCATTGGCTTCATCCCCATTCCCACTGCTTTCTTCATCATACCTGGATAAGGCAGGAAAACAACAGGAACAAACATTTCTGTAGCTGCAGCATTAACTGGGGGACAGGCTTTGGAGAGCCTAGGTCATCCCAGTATTTACAAAAAATGATGTATTTCACAGCCTTTCTGAACAAGTCTTAGCTTTTAGTTTCACTACCATCCCTCAACCTGGACAGTAGTGAGTGTCCTCCAAAAACTCATGGGATTTGTTAATCCCATGAACTAGTGAGCAGTAGCATGAACTAGTAGCACATAACTAGTGCTCTGAGAATGGAAGGCTCCATTTCAGAAGCTCTGCCAGCTTCTCCCCTGAAGTTGAGGAGTCACTGCCTTGTGTCATGTACCCCATCTGTCAGTTGTTACTGCCCTTGGAGCAGAGATGGCAGAAAGGGCAAAGCATCCATTCCTCAGCTTCGGCTGTTCACAGACTGTTGTATTAAATGAAATCCCCATCACTAATAAACTGAAATGCAGCAGCTGATTATTGCCAGATAAGAGTTGCCCAAGAGTTTCCTGCCTTCCACAGCTGTCACAGCCAAAACTTACAGGTATCACAAACCAGAGCTTTAAGGCTGTTGACTATTACAACTTCCAAGACAAAGCTACAACCAAGTCATGGAGAGGTTCAATAAATCAAGTGATGAACAGTGTGCTGTACAACAGCATTGGCCATGGCTTCTCAGGTCCTGAGATCAAACATAGGCTTAGCTCACAAGTACACCAGTTTCCTCCGACTCAGCTGGACTTGCCTGAAGAACAAAGCTACCAGTCTCAGGCTGTTCAAGGCAAAGCAGCGAGCTACACCAGCCAACAACGCTGCACATCCTGGCAGAGCTTCAAGGGCAGTGCAGGCAGTGAAACTTGCATCCTGGCAGCACTGCACAATTGCTGCAACTCAGCCAGAGAACAAGGAGGAAGAGAAGTTGTCATCTCCACATGCCTTTTACAGAATTAATTATGTTTCCCACTGCACATCTTCATTTTGCTGTCAGCCCGACAGGGAAGCACTAAAATTTAGCAATCTGCAGAAGCAGCTGACACTGGCACTCCATTACATCCTCTGTGATGACTAAGTCCTGTCAGTGCCCCCCCCGCCCCAGCCTGCTGGCCCACAGACAGCCGTACTAAGTCAGGAATAAACTCTGGATCATGTCATGCTTTGCTGTCTCGTTGGTCTCAATTTAAACATTTTTTATCCTTGTGACTGCGAACAGGGTGAGTCCACTTACTGTTTTCAAAAAATTTCAGGCTAGTTTCTTGAACCAATTGCATTCTGCAGGGCAATCCTTAGGTCAGTCAAAACAGCTTTTGACTCTCTGGGACATGAATGTGATCAAGGCTGCCAAAGTGTGTGGAAAATGAAATTCCAGCTCCTGCTGCCAGGAAGTTACAGGAAAATACCACCACACAGAAACATGTGCTGAAAATAGGAGTGGCTGGGCCTGCAGCTGGGAGATGCTCTCTTCTCTCTGATAGCTTCTGTGAGCTGAGTTTGACCTACAAAGTACAGACCTGCTAAAACCTCTGCAACCTCTTCTCCCGCCTTCATACAGCTCTGGATCATAACTATCCCAGGAGGAACTTGTGGGCCCAATACAGGTTTTGCTCCAGCTGTTGCTGCAGCGCTCCAGTGACTCCAGCTGCCTTTTCACTGCTGCTGGGTTCTTGCAGTAATCACAGCACTTGTTACAAGGTGGGGTGACATCCCCGAAGTACTTCGCTATGGCAGCATGGCGACATCTAGGAAATAAAAGGAAAAATGATCTGGTAATTATTTTTATTGACAAGCACTCCACCCTCCAAATGCAAGGTGTCTTTTGCTAAAGATTTGAATCTCTTTTTTGCAGTGAATGCCTATTCCAGCAGGAATCACAGGGATTAAACCCTGGAGCAGAACTGGGGTTCTGTTTCTGGCACTCTGCTTAAGGTCCCTCTGCCTCCACTTCCCCACATCTGAAACAAACAGTGGTGTCAACCTCTTCTGCTAAATGCTTTCAGATCTCTGAGATCTGCAAAAGGCATGGTGGATGAAATATGCAGTTATTAATTCTGCATCGTTGGCCAAATATATTCCATGTCCAATCAGAATGGCTCTAGGATAATATGTAAAGAAGTCCTGTTGATCCCCAAAGGGCAGAGTTCAGAGTATGCCTGTATATTTCACACTGGAGAGCTCCTAATTTTGTTGTTTGTGGTTTGAAGGTGAAGAAATCTACATTTGAAGAAACAGGAACGTTAATTAAGTCCCAGAAATAGAGTCCAGACTGAGGTCACAAGGGACCACTATTCAGATAATACAGCCTGGGCCTCGATCCGCTAACATCCGCTTCAGATCAGGTAGACTCCTACATCCATGAAAACCAGTCCATTTGCTCATACAGCATTGCACAACCAGTTCTACCAGCCTTAGCAAATTAGCCATGTGAACATGATTAGCTTTTTCCAGGAATCTTCAAAAGATTTCTGGCAGACATCAGTGCTTTTGGGTATGTAAAAAAGAGTTTGGTGACAGAAATATGTTCATTAACAATACAGGCAGGAAGTAATTTCTCTTCTAGAACACTTCCTAAATTAAACCAGTGAAGACACTCATTTCACTAGATAAAGAAGAACCAGGAAGTTACTTTTTTTTCCTTTTTTCGTTTTCTAAGAAAGTGGGCAGAATTTAAAGGAGGTTTTTAAAACTTGGGTTTCACAGCTGAGGTGGCCAGTTGTCTCAATCAAAACGCTGATACTAGATCCACAGAAACACTTACTTTATCAGGCATTTAGAGATCAAATCTTGCAGCCAAGCAGCAACGAGTTATTTTAGAAGAGAATTATTTTACTGCAAGGAAGAACAAAGTGGAGATATTTCTTCTCTACCAAGGAGTGCCCTAGTTAGCTTACCAACTTCATCTGCAAAAAGTGGGTCACAGAGGGTAAAAGTTAAGAGAGCAAGCACTTCATTTAGTCTTATCATAAACCCTTTAAGGTATGTCTGAACTTGCCAGAGATCTAACAAACGCAGTTTGCTTCTTAACTTGTGCATGTGTATGTGTATGTGTTTGGGGGAAACATAACTGCGTGTCTACCAAAGCATCACAACCAAACCCTCCAAGGGTCTACAGCGGCAGCTGGCTCACTCATTCCCATGGCCTGGCAGGTTAATTTACGGAGCAGGAGAGCGAATGAAGCAGCAAAGCAGCAGGTTACAGACTACTGTCGCCAGAGTAATGAAATGTGTGTGCTGAAGCGTGAAGGACCTGGTGCTGCTCAGGTAAGGAGGGCTGCAACTGGGTGACATTGCACTGCATGGTCTAGGGCACTGAAAGCCTAGAGAGGGCTACTACAAAGCTGGCTTTATATCCCCCTGCAGAGCCGCACTGACTCACTCTCCTCTTGCACTCAAAGAGCTCCTTTCACATGGTGGGGAAGGGTGGGGGGACTGGGATAGGGAAACACATTCGATCCCCTTGTCCTGCCTTTCCAAAAGAACTACTGGTGCTGCCTGTCCTGCCAATGCAACGTGACTATAGAAATGTCAGCGAGCTGCAAGTCAGCTTTTTGTTTCCCCAAAAGAAAACAGGCAGGCGTTCTCATTAGTCCGTGTCTCTTTCTCTCACACGCACTGATCCGTATTAGAGTTAACCGAGGAATACTGTAATGGTCAAGCCCTCTCCTCACTCCTACAGCGTCCTACACTTCTCACTGGGCTTATGCTGGGGAGGGACATCCACACACACCTCTGTCCCTTAATGCAAACAAGAGAGATGCCCCAAGGGAGCGCTTTGGTGGAAGCAGATATCGGCTCTGAAGTCACTGGAATTTAGAGAGGTTCTAGTTTCTAACCCGTCAGGCTTGTAAAACCAAGCCCTTTCCATCCAGCCTCCTGTAGCTGCCTGTATCTTCCTGCAGAATTAACCAAGTTGGGGCCACTTTAGCCAGTGGTGCTCATGAGTTGGGTCACAACGGAAATTCAGTTGCAGAACTAAGATTGCAGTCCTATAATTAGCGTCAAAAGCCCCAAACCAGAGTTACCAATAGGGATGCTGGGAGGAACTGTTGGATTAATGCTTAACTGAACACATGAGGTCCTGAAACATTGTTGGTTATGCATTAATATGCGGAGGAAAAACTTCCCAAGTCACATGAGCACCTGACTAATGCCCATAAGATGGAGAGATGATTTACATAAATTAATAGTAGTTTGCATTATTATACATATCCTAAAATTATTTCATCTTTTAAATATGCAACTGTATTATTTTCCTCCCCCACCCTTCAACAGGAGTATGTATAAGCTGACCACTGGTCTTTAAAATGTCTAAACAAAATCCTTATTTAATTTGAGGCATCCCAGCCTGGTTTTACATCATGGGACAGGATGGAGGGCAAATAACAACCAGGTTTATTAACATGTTTTTGTCTGTGCAAATTTCAGGAAAGTGCTAAACTGACCACACTATGCCTTCTTTTGGTACTCCTTGTTTTTGTACACCAGGTAAAACAGGAGCCCTATTCCTGCAATTAATAGAAAAAGATGAACTGTCAAAGAAGGAAAGTCACATATCCCAAAAGCTCTGCCTCTCCCAAAATATACCAGAAAAAAGCATTCCCTCATATGAGCCAACAAAGGGTACACAGCCTCATCAGAAGAAAAACCCAGCAAGTCTTGGAATAAAGCCAAGAGATGAAAGCATTAAAAAGACAAAAATCATATAAGGACAAATTATCTACGTAGGTGCCAGTTGCTGAACAAAAGCCATTTAATGAGCTTTATCAAAGAGAAGAGCAAATTATGAGGTTGATGAGGAATCATAATTTTGCACCTGTCTGAAGGACTGCATGCTTTGTAATACCAGCTGAACTTCAACAGCCCTCTGAAACAAGACAGTGGGTGTCAGCTGTCCCCAGCATACAAGAAGCAAAAGAGAGCAAATGACTTGGCCAAGGGCATGGAACAACTTCACCACCCCAGCATCGGCCCTGCTCCCTGCCAGTGGCAGGCTGTGCTGCACCATCGTTGCCATTTCTTGCTCTGCCCCTTCAAAGAACACAAGAGAAAAGCTCCTTCCCCCGGGAGTCAGAAGGAAACCGGGCAGCATAAAGAGAAGTTAATTCCTTAAACACACACCCAAACTATCACAAGGAGAGAATCAATTCAAGTCCCACTCCAGAAAAAGCTGTAATTAAAAGGAAAAACAGAAAAGACCTTGCTAGGAGGAGATGCACAGGGGAAGCGAGCAACAAGTGCTGGCACTTGGGCGCTCCGGGGAGTTTGCACCAGCGGCTGGCTCAGCTTGCGGTGGCTCCTCGCCGCCCGCCCTCCCTCTCTGGCACACATGTAACACGAAACTTCATATCTCCAGGACAACCAATAACAAAAAAAAGGCAGAGACAACAGCTGGCTGTCAGCGGCGGAGCAGAGAGGAGCTGAGCGAGGAGCGAGACACAAGCCAGGATGAGGGGAGAGATGACGTGAAAGTTTAAGAAGACAGAAAGAAAAACAAGAGGAGAAGAGTTCGCGGCGCGGCTGGGGTAAGGCTGAGCTATTGCTGGTGTTCGGTCAACCGTAGCACCTTAACATTCAGCTAGTTAGCAAGTAGCTGGAGCTTTTGTAGCTCTCTGTATGGTGAACTGCAGAATCAGCCATTGAGCAGAGCTTGCTAGCCTGGATTTGTTTGCAAGGGACACCTAGGAGCAAAGGTGGCAAGAGAAAAGCTTTTAATAGGATTGCAGAAAGCTGTGCTGTAGCCGTACTGCTAACAAAAGGATCCAGCCTGTGGTCTTGCATTGCTTCGACAGTCAGAGCAGGAGTATGCAACTTCTTTGTTGATTAGAAAGGCTGTCTGCTCATTTTTCTGTTGCTGTTACGGAATGTGACCTTAGCTGATAAGCAGGTCTAGCACAGGGCATTCTCCACACATTCTCCACTTGATATATTAATACTTAGTGTGGACAAGAGAGCTGGTCTGCTCCTCCGTACAAGTACTGTACGTGCCATTAGCGTGTAGCTCCTAGCACAGTCAAGCGCATGTGAAACCAAGTGGGTACCAGCCACAGCATTTCTCCAGAGCTCCTCCCAGCTGGAGCTAAGTTTTATCCCCCAAATCCTGAGGCAAACTGAGAGCTTGAAAACAAACCCGGGTCGGGGAACTAGCATACTGTGCAAGTTAAGCATCTGTGTCCAATAGAAATAAATGGAAAGATTTTACACAGCTTCTAACAAGAACATTTTTTTAAAAAATCAGCTAGTGTATCAGGGACAGATGCTGGTTTCAAAACAGCGTAAGAAACCACTGCTCTGAGAGAACACATACACAGTCTACAGTTTACAGAAACAAGACCGTCAGGACTGAATGCAGTGAGGAGGAAAGGAAAAGGATCCCCCAAATACATGAAATTACCCACTGTAAGCCTTGGTTTTACACACAGAGGTGTCCCACAACCTGTACTCCCCTCTCCATTTCATCCTGAGTGTAGGAAGGGGGCTGGCAAGGAGACTGACCATATAAGCCCCGTTTTCTGCCATCCGAAGCTGATTACTCTGTTTGGAAGCTCTTGCAGCTCCTAGCACTGAGCTCTTCTTGCCTCTTCAAGAGGTGGTGCATGGGCAGTCAGCTGTTTACAAACAGGTAGGGAGTGAAGCAGAAAGCCAATTCTCACCGAAAGATGGCTTCCTGATCCTACACATGCCTTTAGGGAGGAATGTTAAGGATCAGGTATTTCCACTTCTCTTCATTCCCATTAATGTGGAAGAGAGGGCAGGTCTTTGTAACCTACTGTTGTACAAACACCAAATTGGAACTGCCTGTGCAAGAAGATCTAGTAGTTAAGACCCACACGCCTCCTCCAGTCTAACCCTAGGTTCAAAGGGGATGGAGGGAAGTTTCCACCCTGCTAATGAAGGGTCTCTGTAGGTTGTTTGTTGCTGTTAAGATGGTTTCTCAAATAAAGTACGGGAAAAACAGTTTAGGACAAAAAAAAAAAAAAGG
>VZSZ01007278.1:365708-381945 GCA_013398815.1 Ibidorhyncha struthersii | reverse complement strand
GGGATAGGGGGGGGGGGGAAATCAGCAAGAAACTTGGTTTTGTTCATTCTGCTGCTCACCAAACAACTCGGAGGAGATAGAGCAGACACAGGGTTACTCTGCAGTGATTGTACCTACATCATGAAGCAATATGCTTTGCTTCTCTTTCCAGCTACTGTTCTGCTGCTCATGATCATTGCCTGCAGTTGCTGCTGCTATAGCTGCTGTAGCTGCGACGGACGTCCTGACCACAGACGTAGGAAGATCCAAGTCCGCCCAATTGCCCATTCATGAAGGGCAATAAGAGGTGACACAACCTACTATCAAGGACATGCATGGATATCATGATTCAGTCCTATGGGAGTGACCTTCTACACTAGCTCACTGAAAATGGCAATAACAATATTAATTAATATGACTCAGAGGACCAGAAATCACAGCATGGAATTCCTTCTTTCTGTGACAGCCACTGCTGGGCTCCGTGGTGTGACCAGAAAGGTAACGCTACTTTACCATCACTGTCTTCCTCTTCTAGGGTGGGGCGGGTGTGCATGGACACATGCTGCTGAGAAAACAGGCACGCTTTCCCAGTGACAGCCCTGCAGCTGGGCCAGCCAAGGATTCCCTTTGGGAGCATGGAGCTACAGACCAAAGCAGAGAGCATGTACACTGCCACATGCTAGGCAGCGCCTACTCTCTTCACGAGTGGCTAATCCAGAAGGATGGTGGTGGGCACTGGCAAAACCCACTGACATCACTGGGAGGTCCACATCCTCAGTGCATCTCGGATCAAGCCCAAACCTGCTCTCTCAAAAGCCACCTGCAACAGACATGTTGAACTGAGAGGTCTGCTGAAAACAACAAATCGTGCACCTTTTGATCCAAACATGCCAGCTGAGGCTCCGAGTACAGCTGGTAACAAATGCTCCGTGCCTTATTTCATCAGTGTTACAATGATGTGAAATTGCCAAAGAGAAAAGTCAGATCACGTGCGATACCCTTTGTAAACAGAAAGATGAAGGCAAATGTGAAAAACTCACCAATACTACGACTTAATTTGGTCATTCTGCTGCTAAATGTGCTTCTTCCCAATGCCCCACGTGGTTCTGCTCTTCTGTTTATTGCAGGTGAATGGTTCTTACAGAGCACGGACGTTACAGGAGCTGAACAAATCCCTACCCTTACTTGAGGGACCTGTGTGCCTGACTCCCTGCACTGTGTGCAGTTTATTTTAGTGGACATAAACATTATGCCTAAGGTATGTTCATTAGCATACACAAAGGCATTTCAGAGGAGTGACATACACTATGGTAACAGTCACTTCAGGGTATACATGCAGCAGCTGACAGTGGGCATTGTGACAAAGCAGAGCCAAGAAGGGGCTGTATTGCTGAAGTTAACACGTGCAAATAAATCCCTTTTCCATGCTGCAGCCACCGTGTATGTTTGGTTTACACTTCAGTGAACTTCAGAAAGGGATTTATCTAAGTACAAGGCTATGGCGCAGGCCATGGCTTTCATAACTGGGACAGCTAAACAGAAGACCATCATACTGCACCTAACTCTGTAAGGCAGTGGTCTTTCAGCCCCAAATGGGACACCAACCGCCTTTATGAGAAGGTATAAAAAGTTACAAGCATATAGATAAGTCATCTTTTACCCCTTTATTCCAATTGCTAAGTGCAGAGGAGTCAAAGGGATTACACGTGCATATACCAGAGCCAACATCTAGCTAGAGAGAAAAAAAAAAATCATCAAGTTTATAACAGCAGGCTTTTACATATTCTTCACACTTCAAAAGTGACAAAAAAAAATGAAAACTTTGTAAAGAAACCTCTTGTCTTTGATGCCTGCACCCAAATTAGTAAAAACCACATTACATCAGTAGCTTCTCATGTATTTAATGCACTTCAATTTTTGCAAAGAAACTAGATTTAGATAGTTTGCATTTTTGTACTGCTGCATATTGGAATATATCTGCAGCCAGTGACACAGAGAACAGTCTAAAAATTAAGAAAAAACATTTCCTCAAACTATCAATGTTACTTTTAAATTATTAACTTTCCAGCAGAAGATGAGGATGTTCCTTAGAAAGTACATATTTGAGCCCCAACTTGACAACTGCCAACAGAAGACTGCACTAGTATGAGCTACTGCATGTGCAGTTACACTAACAAAGCGCTGGCCTTTATTACGCTGTCCCAAAGCTTTTACTCCCAACCAATATGTTAGAGTAGGATAAGCTCAAGCGTGGCATCAATTTACTCTAATCAACATTCAGAGATGCATCACACTAACCTCTCTGTCAGATATGTCTTTGCTCATTTCGCTTACAAACCAGTGGCAATCACGGTGACATAGGAAGTCTCAGAACCTCTTTTGCAGGAGACAGACTCAACAGACATTTCTGTATCTAAGTTAAGTCACGAGACCTGTGCAAGAACAGAGCTTACTTTCTTTCCTAGCTTGTGCTAGACAGTGCCAGCTACAGGAATTAACAGAATCCCATTGAGAAATGTTTCAGCAGCATGGAACCAGTCTGTGCTAACAGTCAGGAGGAAGCTCAGCAGGCTGGAAACATACCAATGACTGACAGGTTGCTGTCACTAGGAACAAGCTGCCAGGCCTTATCTCAACAGGAAAAGCTACAAATACATGTTTCCCAGTGGTGTTACAAGTTAAACCACTGACAGATACCAGGCAGGGGGACAAGAGAAATGGCTCCTGCCTTCTNGAAAAAAAAAAAAAAAAAAGAGAGGGAGAGAAAATTAAGCAATTATCCAAAGAATTCAGGTAGCTTTCTGGAGCACAGGAGGGGTCCCTGGACCAATTCCTACATACTTGCCTGGACCTCATGGGCCTAATGGTCTGCTTTGTACCATTGTACTCAGCTGGACTATTCCCATACTTGGTATTTAGATATGCCAATTGCTTGTCTGGGCTGCGTGGGGTCTGCTGCCTTCTTCCACACAGCAGGTCAGCCTGAAAGATGCCCAGCAAATCCCCAGCTTACTGCAGCTCTTCAGTTTCTGTTGACCAGAAACATGCCAGTCTCCGAGTCCCTGCTCAGCACTCACATGAGCTTTTGTGTTTTTGGCTTCAATCATTACCCATATAAAGGGACCTGGAATGCCCTGAGCACCAGTGAGGATGTATCCTCTCTGTTTCAAAAAGCAGAGGGAGACTCAGAAGAGCCCAGACTAAGGCAAGATTGCTTCAAACACAGCAACTTCTGTACACATTGTGAAAGCCTAGAGTAAGCCTAGAAGGAACTGCAAGGGAATAGTTACTCCAGTCCTGATGATACAAGTGTTGAAATAGTTTCTTTCCCTGAGGAACCTAAAAGAGACAGTGATGTCAGCCTCTCCAGCAGAAGCGGTTGAAGTTCTACTGATGATTTAACTGAATAGCTTCTACTCTGTAACATCATCCCTCTGGTTTCAAAGTGGTTTGCTTGGCTTGTGAAAAACAAGCTTCCTTTTACACACACCAGTCTTGCACACCACAGTCTCCTCCTTCTCCCTTACCACCTCTCTCCAGCACCATCCCTCTGGTCGTCTTCAGTTAGGAACACAAAAGAGAGTCAGTTTTATTGCAACTAACAGCAGTGCAATGCTCTGTAAAGAGTTTATCCACCTAAACTGTCATGATGAAGTTTGGACTGGAGGGCAGTCTCGTTCACAGTCTCATTTTAGATATGGCAGTCTCCTAATGGAGCTTACAATACAGATCCAGTCAGGATCCAGGAAACAAAACTGTCTTCTCTCCACCACAGCCTGCAGCCTTCCCCAGTCAGAGGACATAGTAGGCCTTTACGAGCACTAGAACAGGTGCATGAGCAGCTAAAGCCATGGATAGGCAGAAATGTCTGAGCAACAGCTGAACTGGGTCTTTTTATCTAGGCTCAGGGCCTTTGATTAGATTAGCCACACCTTTGTGGGAAAATCAGCTGTTAATCATTTACTGCAGTACAAACAGGCAACTTGCATGCTAGCTCTATAAGTCCCCAGGTGCAGTAAGGGGTCCCTCATCACAGGCCAAGATCTCTTGGAGTGGATGCAGAGGAGGCACCAGAAGAAACGCCTACTACAAACACAACAGCGCCAGGTATTTATAAAAGTACATACAGCTCTCCTATTTCAGGAGATTAACTGTGGTTAGCAAAAGAGACAGAAACTTTCTAGGGCGTACGATCACACAGGGTTTCTGCCTTTGGGTCTACAGAACTAGTATCTAGGCTGCCTGCTTTTTACAGGCAATGAAGCTATCTGGAACAGCTTTTATGTTCTGTATGCCTGTTGGGTAGAGACTGGGCATGGTGATCTGCCATAATTCCAGAAAACAAAGCATGAAGTGAATATATTGGGCTGCTGAGAAAGAAACAAAAGCTTTAGCAAACTGACATGTGAGCTTATGCTCCTAGTCAAATGTGACCTGCTGGGGATGAAACATGCTTTGTGTGATTAATCCTGTTCCTTACAATATTAAGGATACAGACATAAGGGGCAACAAGTCAAACAAATCTTCAAAAATAACATATTACATCTGCACAGTCACATTTGAGAGAAAGTGTGAGAAATAATCCATCCTTTCCCTTGAGAAGCAAGGAAGCTTCAGTAAAGCCACAAGGTGCTCGCAAAAAGATGCTGAATGTTCTTCAGAAAGCTGATAGCCAAGTCATTATGCAAAGTATCAGTAAAAGAGCAAGTATGTAGAACCCCCTGAGATCCCAGTTTAAATTATTGCTAGACTTAAGTACTTCATGGGAGGAAAACTTCTGCTTCTATTGCAGAGTGTTACTGAAGCAAACTGTTTAGACTTTTTCTACAGAACTAGACTATTCTAAGCCCTATGGGAGCAACAAGTTGTACATGAAAATCTCTGCTTGTTGTTGGTGAGCTTTTTTGTTTGTTTCTAAATAAGTGTTCATTTAATCTCTAGTGTGTGTCAGTTTAAGTGCCCAGCTCCATTTTAGGGATCTTTCAGTGACAGAACATGCTTGATACCATTGGAATGCGTGCCTTTCATGTATAGGCTGTACAACTGACGGAGATGAAGGGTTCATACTGAACGTGCTATGAGAGACACTAGATTATATTATTAAAAATATTGATAAACTATGATTAAAATTAATCTCAACTGCCAAAATCTTGTAAAGCCAGAAGCTTTCCTCTTTACATCTCTGTGGATCTGATTGTGAAACTGGCCTCAGCTATCTTTCTTATAGTTTATGCTCCCATTTCTGTGAAGGGTGATTCTCCCTTCTGGAAGAGCGATGCCTTGCAGGCACAGACAGCATGCATGCCTATACTGGTTTTGGGACTGTGGCTTAGAGCATGGAGAGGATACACCAACATCTGATACTGTTCTTGTCTACCTCCAGCAGGGTGGAAGCCAGCATGTCATCAGTGCAAGAGGCATCCTCAGTTCTGGAAGACCTAAAGAGACTAATTACAACAAGTGACTGGGCTCTTGGAGGGTTAGTGGTGATTGGCATCTTCTGTCTTGTTTTTGTTGCTCTCCTTTTGTTTGCTGCCATCTTCGGGTGCTGCTCATCTCCAAGGCACAGAGTGGTGCATAAACAGCGAAGCTGAGACACAGTACTTGAAGCAAGAATCAGCCCAGCTACAACCCAATTGTGTTGTTCACAGAAAGCTTTCTCATCTTCTCTCTGTGGGTGGTTATATCTCCCCATGCAACTTCCCTGCATCAAGAGCAATGCACCAATGCCAGCAAGTTGTTCTGCAAGTCCACAGCAAACTCCATACATAAGGCTATCTGTATTCAGGAACTGCATGACTAGCCAAATACCAAAATCAACTAGTCTCTGCCTGATTTTCATCTTTCAAGCAAAACCATGGGTTAGAGCTGGCAAAGGGTCAACCACCACCCAAAACTGATCAAGATGTCTTCTGCTGCTGCAGTTATATGGGGTTTTTTTCCCCATCTTGCAAATGGGCAACAGGAAACTCTGACCAGCAAAAGCTTTGTCTAAGCCCACTCTCTAAAAGCAGATTATACTATTGTTCTCCTGTCATACTCGGACAATAGCCTAAATACACTATGCAAAAACTTGCTTGCCAAGTCTGTCTTTATTTGTTCTTATTTAGAAACTTGTTCTTTATTTGTTCATATTTAGAACCTTGCAAGGTCAGATTTTCAGGTTTGCTTTCACTGTTTGGATAGTGAATAGAATGGTATTAATTAAAAATGTAAAAAAGAAAAGCAACATAGCATTCCTTTAAATAGCATCTTAGTGTCCTGTACAGTTATAAGCAGGGAAGCCAGTCAGTGGTGCTGCAATATTTGACTCTGGGATGTATATGGCATGTTATAGAGTAGGAAGGATGTACCAGGCTGGGAGAGGGAAGAAAAAGTATAGGAGACGTGACTTCTAATTAGGTCAGTGATATTCCCTTACAGAAATCTCTTTTAGGTACCCAGTGAAATCTTGTATCCATTACTATTCATCTGAGCAAAGGAGAATGTTTTCTCTCTGTCCTTCCTCAGTTATTGCCTCACTGCTGCAGGGAAACTCTAGAGAAGGTCCTCGTTTCAGATAGCAGTCAGGCTCTTTACAGCATGCGTGAAGTGGGAGACACTGCAACATGGTTACATGGAGCCTAATCTGTGCCCTCACTGGGACACCACCCTGGAATGTCCTGTGACTGCTTCTGGCTTATGCAAGGTTAATTGAGTGATCCCAGTCCAGTTCTTATGGCAATAGTGTCCATTCCAAGAAATAACTGTCACGACTAAGTCTACCCATAACCAGCTTAGGAATCAAGGAGATACCAAGACAAGGTTTCCTGAGGTTAGCATCTAACCAGATAGATACAGCTGCCTCTCAGATCATACAAAACCCAGACACAAACAGCCACTCTTGCTGTAAGCTGGTAATGCGCACCAGAGAGAGCAGAGCTGCTTAGCCAAGTAAGTGGATCAAACGCCTATTGAAAGAAGCCTGCTAGCTACTTCCCAGAATCACCTTGACTTTGGGCAAAGAAATGCTCCTTCACATGCCCCAGGACTCAGTGTTGTGCCATACTTCAGTACGAGCAAGACTTTCCCAGAGCAACCCCATAAACCCAGGATTTGTTTACCAAACATGACCACAAGGAGAGAACAGGCTCACTAAGGCATCAGAAAAGAAGCACGTGTTAGAGTCACACTGAAAAAGTTGCCCTAGACACAGGTGTGAAAAATGAAACAGAATGCAGACTTGAAAGCAAGGCACGTGTTGACCATTTTCAGTTAGTGAACACACACTGCTCTCTTACTGGCAAAATTATAGCTTTGATGTCTTATCTAGCATAGAATAGTAATTAGTACAATTACAGCTCACAAGCCATGAACTAAACCTGAACAATGCACGTTGTGGTTGCTAGTCTGTATTTAGACTGGGCCCATCCATAATTTGAGTCTGTTTCTGAAACATTCTAAGCACCATCAGCTCCTTCAAAGGTCAATGAGAATCATGGATACCTAGTACTTTGCAGAGTGGAGCCCCTGAGAAGAAGATTAAATCTAAGTACTTGCATCCCATGCTGATTAGGCTGTCTGTGTGTCTCCTAAGGAGAGATGATGTAGGGAAGGAGGAAAGAATAATAAAAAAAGCAAGTGCAACTAAGTCTACCCATCATCAAAGACAGAACATAGTAAAATTCATAGCCAGAGGAGTTACAGTTTAACACCGCCATGTCACTTGGTCAGGCTCAAAGACCAACATCTCAGTTAACTCAGAAGTGGGAGGGAGCGAGAGGTGTCTCAGGGATACCTTCACGAGTCCAGACAGCAAAATATCAGGCGACTCACTCAGTATTTTCTTTTTCCTGGACATACAAGAACTCAGCCACAACAGTGCTTTGGAAGGGATAGCGCATGGTTTCCCCAACATTAAACAGTGTTTGAAAGAAGTGCACTCACCCCAGCTCCTCACAGAAGTTCACAATGGCATCAAAAGCTGTCATCACAGCTTTGTCAGATTCTTTTAAGGTGCCTTTTTTTTCCTGAAAGTAGACAAGGACGATAACTATAGTTTTCAATTTAAATATAAACAGATAAAGTAACTCTAGCGATGACCAAAACCAACCCTTCTGTTCAATATGGCAAACAGGTACAGACACCACCCTGTCTCTGCTCCACGCTTCTGCTCACCCACGCCTCTCTAATAGGGTTGGAGCTGGGTCTGGCAGCCCTTTCCCTTCCTGCTTTGCTCCCTTCTGCTGTCCCTTGAAACAGCGCCACAGACAGCTCTAGACCCAGAAAAACTCATTTCATCTTTGCATATTTGGAGGTGACTACAGGCAAGAGTTAAACCAGATCAGAGCAAAGGCAGCATATCAAGGCAGGTGGATACTATTCTGCAGATCTTACTTGGATGTTAGAGAGCTCCTTCTTAATCAGGAAGCTGACTTGATCCCGGTCATTCCTTGAGTAATAGAGGCGGCAGCAGGATGGCTTCCCATCTCTCCCAGCTCTGCCAGATTCTTGGTAATACCCAGCCATTGACTTAGCAATATTCCAATGGGCAACAAATCTGCATGTGATAAGACAAGAGGAAACATAAGGCTGCAGGTTTCTCAGATCACTGCGTACATGATTGTGGTGTTTGCAGACAAACACAGCAGTAAAAAAATAGGAGAGCAAAAGCATAAAAGACAAAGGATTTGGCAGAGCAAGGGATTTTGCACACAGAAATTTAAGTCCTTTTAACACAAGACACAAGGAAAGCAGCAGAGCTATAAGAAAACAAATGCACCTGAACAACATGTGATCAGGATGTCACTCCAAATGGATGGAAATGAATGGGCACATGAATATCCCAAACGTGCGTACAATTGCACAACTATGAAGAGTGAGAATAAGGACATTGATTTAAGGAGTTTGGGAGATTTTACCATAAAATACAGCACTGATAAAAAAGTCCTATTTATTTTGTGGAACACAATTTGAACATTACAGAACATGATTTGAAATACTCGATTTTAAAAAGACACTTTTCTTGCCAGCAAAGCCTGCATGGGAAATTGTCTCACCAAGATCACTTGTAGATGAGGGTACTGTTCCCAGCCAGCAAATATGACTATGAATCATCACTAAACTGTATGTAATCTCTGAAGGAAGGTTTTCAACACACCACTGCAAGACTGCTTTAAGCCTGCTTGTACCTGAATATTCAGCAATTCAGCTTATACCTTTGTTGAGAGGATTTTACAGTACATTAATGCTGCCAATGTTTTAAATACCAGTCTGCCTCAAAACCAGCATGTCCCAGAGGCAGGTATGATGCATATGGGTGTGGCAAAAGATTAAATGGCAAAAGCAAGCAAACACGTCTTCAAACACAAACACTCCAGGAACAGGCCAGGCAGGAAGCATCAGAGCCTTGCACAATTATTTGCCATCAGGAAGCTTACTGAAGAAATTTATAAATAATCTCAAGCAAAACTGAATTGGCAGTAAGGAAAGAGTAGAAGATTCCACCAGAAAGAGACAACACCTCTGTTTTCCCTTTTGTCCAGAAGAGTCACCTCCAGAAGTTGTCAGACCCAATCTTACTTGATAACATATACATGAATACTCAGAACTCCACCAGCATAGAGCGAAGGCTAAGCAGCAGTGCCTTGTTGCCTGAGCTCAGGTATAATGTCCTTTAAAGTATTAAAAAATATCCTGTAAACAGTCATTTTAACTCCATGCCTTGGAAACTAACCAGATTACAAGCATGTTTCAACTATATTTCACTGTCAATAAGCCCTGTGCATTTCAGTTACTCTGCCTTTTTTTAATGACTGATGTACTGAACAGGGCAGCGTGGTTTCAGCGGGTCATTAATTCACACTGCCACCCTAGCAGACTTCTCATTTCCCTGTGGGGTAACATACATCAAGCAGTAAAATAGTCTGTCATTGCTATAGGATCCTGTTATCTGTCAGCAAAGTGACACAGACAGAAGGAAGGCACAGTTGTGAACTGATGTGATCACCTCAGTGATGTCCTGCCCCTCTCCCAGTGTTCAGAGCAACTGGTTTATGTGGATTTTAGAGTAAAGATGAGGTCTGTGTGCAATGTTGTGTGAGCTGCACCTGAGGTATCCCTCTACTAAGTGATCACAGCTCACAATACTAACTCAGCACAGCTATATTGTGGTGCAGGAAGTCTAACAACACAGAGCAATTATGGTGACAGTTAGAAGTTCCAGAGGAACAGCAACTGAAAACGTGTGCAAATTTTCTGTCCTTGGACTAGAGCTGTATTTTTTAGGCAGTTATTGCCATTTGTGAATTGCAATTATTTTCCCCATTGCATTGCAAAAGGAGATCTCTAAAAAAAGCTGGCTCTATTTTAGTAGATGGTGTATGAACTATTTTTGATGCAGATTTTCTTCCCAGTGCTTTTTTAACAGCAACTATTGCACTAAGAGAAGTGAAAGGGACAGCTGTGATTGCATCGAGATGGCTCTGTTTGAAATCCTGAAGGGTGTGGCAAAAACCAAGCTTTCCTCCAATTTTCTTGGTTTTGAAGATGACTGATGCTCTGGTGCCTTGTTTATAATTTTTTTACAAAACCCTTCCAGGTTTGGTTTTGCTGCTTCTAAGATAAAGAACCTCCACCTCTGTTTTTATGGGTTTTAGCATTTGAGTGAGATGTATCAGGTAAGAGAGACTGAGGCTTTCCCTTCCCACTCCTCAGGTTTCAGTCTCTGGTGGTGCACAACACTGAGCCTCACACACCTGACATTTGCTTTATCTACTCCCATTCCAAAACTGATGGTTGCAACAATAACAGGGAACTTCTCCTCCATCCATTCATTCTGGACTGAAGTCCTGTCAGCTGCCTTGAGTCCTAGGACGGGAAAAAGAGGGAAGGAAACAATAAATAAAAAAAAAAAAAAAAGAAAAAAGAAAAAAAAAAAGAATCAAGAGGATTTTCTTCCTCCTCCATTCCCACATTGCAAGCCAACCCCCCCCCTAATACTGAGGAATAAAAAAAAAAAAAAAAAAAGAAAAAAGAAAAAAGAAAAGAATCAAGAGGATTTTCTTCCTCCTCCATTCCCACATTGCAAGCCAACCCCCTCACTAATACTGAGTGATGCACACACTCCTCCCTGCCCATGTTTAAACTGGCCTGTGATCAAGCAGAAGTCAGCAGCAGCTGTTTCTATTCCAAAGAGAAAAATTCAGATCCCTCCCGGGATAAAAGCAGTTGTTATATTTAGGCCATGCAAGATCCAACAAAACCAACAGTTCTGGAGTTACGGGAATGCCATTCTGTTGAAGGCTCTGCACTTACCTCACACCCCTGACACATGAGCATCAGAGGCATTGCAGACCATGCCTAGAAAGCTGTTTTCTAGGTAGCCCCAACCCAGGCCTTAAAGGTACCGTTCAGTTCTCCCAGCTACTGGGAAATGCAGATGCAGCTTCCCATACCTGCGTGATATGCCTTGGCTTTCACTCCTCGGTAGCTCAGTTCAATAGCCAGCTGGTCACACACATCCCTCATCCTGCAGTACACAATGCCACAACCAGAGTACACCTGGGCAGACAGGAGAGAAAGTCTATGACACTGTTTGAAGCCAATCAACAAAGCTTCAGCCATCAGTATGGCAGAGACAGGAGGGATGCCGAAAGCTCATCTCTTCTACAACTGAAAGATACTGTTGTAGCACAGAACTAAACCAGACATAGAGTTTCCTTACAAGTCCTAACATTGACCAAATATAGTTCCCCAATCATCACCCAGTGGGCAGAAGGCAAGAAGCAGTCTCCCTCCTCCTTACAAGTTAAGGTGCAGAGGCTAAAACTGAGTTGCTGAGAGTTATTTTGGGAATTAGTGTTGGAGCAGGAAATTCAATACAGCACGTCAAATGCTTCTGTTCACCCTCACCACACTAGAAGAGCAGAACGCCATCAAACATGCAATGATCACCTGGGACACGACAAACCGAAACAGAAATGCTAGTCGCATATTCCTAATCCATTTTCTTTTAGACCAACCCTTTTCTGAGGACACGTCTGAAAGCAATGGAGCCTTCACATTCTACCTCTTTTAGAGGAACTAAAAAACATATGTGAGCACTTTTAGAGGAACTAAAAAAATATTCATTAGCACTTTCCTTCCAGGGACTTCCTCCTTCCCTGCCACAGACCTGTCGGGGCCATACCAACCACTGGAAGGCCAGTAACCATTAAGGTAGATTTTGTTCAGTTTAGCCTTCTTCCCCAAGTGTAAAACCTACCCCAGTGGTGTTCTTCACTTCAAGTGCCTTCAGACAGAAATCCTTCAGGTTGGCATATGGATCAGTCAAGAGCTCTTTGAACTGCACATCATAGAACAAGTTAGATCTGAAGCAAGGAGTTTTAAATGTGGAAAGCGGCTGCTTTAACTTAAGTGCTGCCACAATGTCCTCCTGGACCTGCTTGGTGGCAGTGGCAGTCAAGGCAACACACGGTGTATTGGGTATGCGAGTGCGCAAGGTGCCCAGCCGTAGGTAGTCAGGGCGGAAATCGTGTCCCCACTGGGAGACACAGTGCGCTTCATCGATTATCAGGTAGGACAAGAGGTTTCGGGACACCAGGGAGTTCAGCGTAGGTTGGAAGGAAGAGGCGGCTGCCATCTCTGGGGTGATGTACAGGAGTTTTACTTGGGGCTTCTCACTTGCTAAGTCAGCCAGGATGGTCTTCTTTTCCTGGGCAGAAAGCTTGGAGTTCAGAGAGCAGGCTTTGATCTTCAGAGCCAGCAAGTGATCCACTTGATCCTAGAGTAAATACAAAATTAAAATTAATTTAAAAACAAATGGATATAAAGAAAGTCACCATCAGCAAGCCAGACTACTAGGGAGATCCAGGTGAGGCCCCAGCTGCCACATCCAGGATCGAGTCTCAGGACAACATACACCTACAGTCTGGGGATTTAGAACTTCAACTCTAGATGCCTTTATCTTCAACTGTGAGCATATCTGTCCAGCTCTAACATCCAACTGCATTTTTGTGCATCCATTTGCTTTAAGACAGTCTTTTTTGCTGCTAGGGAACACTAGCAGGGATCTGTGCAAAATAACATCGTAGCCACAGTGAGCTGAGACAAGCCACCAACATGTCTCAGGATTTACACAATCAAGTTGTCACAGATGGAAAACAAATACCACCACCCTACAATAACAATGCATTTCATTCCAAAATAGCTAAAGGATGTTATAAACACAGCTGAGATAGGACAAAATACAAGAATCACGCAAATCACCACTGCAACAGAAACAAGTCGGGATGAGAATCATGCCATGAAAACTGTGAAGAAAACATGGCATCGCATCCAGATACATCCAGATGAACCCTGGGCATACAAATTCACCTCCCTATCCTTATGCTGAGCTGCTCACTTGCACTTGACTAGCACGTAACATTTCAGAAGACACAAATAGTCCTGAAAAATGGATATCTCATTATTTCACTCAATAACCATTTTCATTGATTGATTTAATATCCACTGTTTCCTGTTCACAAAGTCAACTCTCAGCCTTCCCTATAATAAACTACACAGACTAAGCTCTTGAAGTCTGGCTACACTGAAATACATCATGATGGTTTCAGGCATAGCCACCCCATCTCAGGGCTTGGTGAGAAGACCTCTGAAGGTTCACTCCAGCTCTGTTCCCCAAGAGCCCATCTCAACCTATCTGTCACTCTGACACATTCTGCTTCACCTGCAAATCTTACCAATGGTAATTTTTTTAATGTCCATTTTACTGACAAATATTGCCTGTGCTAGACCTTAATCAGAAATCCTCGCATGTGAAACCAATTCACTATTTATAGCACCTTTCTGTCACCAAGCCTGCTCTTAATTCTTAATGTGTATTATATCAAGACTGTAAAGGAGTTAAAAAAAATCCACAAAACCAAAACCCAAACCAGCAGCCTACAACACCAGATACCATGCAATGCTAATTAGATGCTTTACGGAAGTCTAAGCAATGCTACAGCTGCTCTTACAGGAAGTGTTTCTCCCAACAGGTGATGAAACAGTAGAAAAGGCAAAACAGAGGGAGGGGGTGGGAAAAAAGTCTCACAGATGAAGTACTCAAGGAGCAGCTCTGCTAAACCAGATTCTTTCCATGACAGAAAAACTGACCGCAACAAAAAGACATTTTGCTCCAGAACAAGTTATGCCTTCAAAGGCAACTTCATCATTCCCGGAGTTACTACTTTATAGGCAAAATGGCAGTTTTTGTCTGGGCAAAGATGCAGTTTGGTCCATTTGAGGTACTATACTTTGCTGCCTCTGTATAGCACACTGAAGGTAAAAGACAACTGGAGAAAATGGAGAAAGGCACCGTTATAAAACCCACCAGGTTATTATTGAAGAAGAAAAAACTCCTTTTAGACAACTGCATAGTATCATACCAGAGTTACTCTGCTCTGCAGCTAAGCTGCAGTCTCTTCACCTGTCACCAGGGTAAGGAGAACACACTGAGACATCAAGATGAGAATCCAGAGGTAGGCCAACAGCAGAGACTTGTGGACAGAAAGACAAGAGGAAGCTGTGCCTCCAGCGTCTCCCGACCCCCTTCACTGACTGCTTTTCCACAGCTAACAGGAGACAGTTACCTGAATCAGTGCAATCAGAGGTGAAATGACAATGGTGATGCCCACTGCCAGAAGTGCAGGAAGCTGGTAGCACAAGGATTTCCCTGCCCCTGTGGGCATGCATACAAAGACATCCTTCTCGCCTGCAAAGACAACAGAAGAAAGCTCAAGGCTATTAAGTGGTGGCGAGTTCCCAGGGCTCTGTCTGGAGTGGTGGGTAAAATGGCTTGTAATCTGTGACAAACAGCGTATGTGTGTGTACCATGTGGCATGCCAACAAAAGACACTTCATTTTAGGTTCTGAAAGCATACCAATACTTTTCGTGCCTGCAATGGTTTCCTTCAAAGGATCTCTAATTGCTTTGTAAACATTTAGAAACAGCCTTACAAAAGTACCAGAAGATACACAGAAACCACGATAAAGAGAAATTAAACAAGTTACTCCTGCTAATTCTCTTCCAGACAAGCTGCTTGCTTTCATCTTACAGACCTCCAGTTACCAAATATCCAGTCCCACGAGAGATCTTTACCACATCCTCTTAAAGCTTATCCCAGAAAGATGAAGAAATAAGAGTTGGAAATCGCAACCACATAGATAGTATCATGCAGTTAGTAACTGTTACTGCACTAAGAAGTGTCCACTTCAAATCAGGGTGATGCCAGCACGTGCAATGGTAATAGGCAGAGGCACCCTGCTGACAGAACATCGCTTTTGGCCAGTCTGTTGTCAACAGCACGTCTGCATAGCTGCTGGTGATAGGTGAAAACTGTAACTATATCCCGAGTGCTGAGTTTGATGCTGTTCTGCTTCACATTATGAGACCTGCCAGGGGACCTGGCGGTTGGCAGCCTGTATGCGTGAGCTGGTTGTCCAAGCAACAGCGGTATGTTGGTGGATACGTGAACACCAGCAAAAT
Source organism: Ibidorhyncha struthersii (assembly GCA_013398815.1). NCBI lineage: Eukaryota > Metazoa > Chordata > Aves > Charadriiformes > Charadriidae > Ibidorhyncha > Ibidorhyncha struthersii. Next base: position 366,458 of record VZSZ01007278.1, on the reverse strand, counting down.
CACGTTTCTGATAGCGGCCACACGATTCAGAGAACAGACATAAACTATGCCCGGAAATCAAGTCTTCTACTGGTGTCATCTCTATCTAACATCGTCTACAACAAGGACAGGTTTACTCTGAAAATCTATAAGTGTAAACAGTTTTGATCTCATCTGACCATAAACTCACTGGCAGAGGCCTCCAGTGGAGATACCAGCAAGACTGTACTTTGTTTCCTGTTTTCTGGTTGATGCAAAATTAGGGTTACAAACCAAATGCAAAGGAGAACAGGCAGGGCAAAGCCGTGCTGAGAGAGCTTGTGCGCAGCACATGTTCACGCTCCTACGCCACTGAAATGATCTCGAAGCAGAGGAGGCCTTGGAGGGCCGGGTGGTCCTGCCCAGTCCAGGTGATGTGTCTCCTCAAAACAGGCATGATACCAAGTCCTGCAGTACCACCGTCAAAGGAAGATGGAAAACCAGAAGCATTTCACATCTTTCCAATGCCGAGCCTCACCTCTTGCCACAGTCATGGTTGCGTTTTCCTGCAGGGAAGTCTTGAAGGACTCAAACCCAAAGACCTTCCTCAATGCTTTCTGCACCCTGCCTTCCAGGCCTGGCCAAGCCTTGCCGCTCATCTTAAGAGAAGCTGTGAACAGTGACAGGAACCAATGCTTAAACCTGAACTGCCACCCTCCTCTGGCTGAGGCCTGCCCGGGCTCGTTGCCACCTACGTGACCTCCCCCATGGTTACCCTGCCAGGCTCCCCCC
>VZSZ01007278.1:279674-364250 GCA_013398815.1 Ibidorhyncha struthersii | reverse complement strand
GGGGGGAGGGAGGTTCTTGTCTCCTTTCATTCTCATCAACCTTTTGCTTGCCACCACATGAAGAATGTGTTATCTTGTCCCTGTTCTAGTTCTTTCTTCTCCCATGTAGCCAAAAAAATGAGGGCTATGTTACTATAATTTTTCCTTATTGTGTGCATTAGATCAGTCTCTTATGAGACACTCGCTGTTTCTGCCATCTGTTTTCCCAAGTAGCTGACAAGAAAGTTGTCAGTCTCTTATTCTTACTTTTGGTTTTCTTCTGCTGCTAACTGGAGAAGGTGCAAGCAATAGCATTCAGGGTCTGCCCCTGGCATCTGGCTTAGCAAAGTAGTGAAGCTTCTTTACTACTTCAGTGATTCTTCTTTTTTATATCCAAGTTCTCTAGATCCTCCTTCAATGAGATCTCTTTAAACTAAAGAAAGCGGTAGTTGTGATCCAGATGCTTGTCTGGATCAGCTGTGTTTAGTTAGCATTGACAAATAGGCTTGTAAACGGAGTAGCCTTTATTGTATGCACAATTTTCAGTGCAGGTTGCAGCTGTCCATCATCTAGGAGGTGCACGTTGCTGTTCAAGTAATGGCAATTGATCAAGTTACTCTGGTGCCAGCCCGTAGATCTTGCATATATTTGTGGTTACAGATGTGTGCAGGTTACACAGGGTGCCTTCTCTGCAGTCTTGTTGCAGGAGAGCAACGCTTGTTTTTTTTGGCATTAAGTATTCTTTGACCACAATTGAGAACTTCCTTGATATTGCTTGTTCTAGGAGCTTATATTGGTTATGAGTTGTTTTCCGAAAGCAGTGCGAGTTGGACTCAGGTTGTCCTGGGCTTTTATCTAAACAACTCCGTGCTTATATTATCTACCTTAAGTGTGACTGAAAAGCCTCTGTTTTTTTTCAAAGGTAGTTCTCAGTAATTCTTCTTTGTTTGTTGATGTTGTTTCAGTGATATCCCCTGCTAGGTTAGGAGGTTTTGGGAGCTGTTTCAGTTACCTGTCTATAACATGAATGATTCAACTCATTGTTGCTTTGTTGAAAATTACTTCTATCTTTAGAATATAGGTGGGACTGTAGACGGGAGAGGAATCTCAGTTGTGATAAACACCCAGTTACTTGGTACTGTGGTTCTTTTCTAGTTAAAAACTTACTGTTATTAAACTTTGACAGTTAAAACTGAATTATTGGCATATGTATATCTTTCTGAAGGGTAAGGTGGAGAGTAGCTGAAGTGAAGGAGTTTGAGGTCTCACTTCTGTGGGATAGGCATGTTAATTCAGGCAATTAAAACTCACTGACAGTATTGTGTGGTCAATCTCTAGCTTGCCTTGCCAGAACTTGCTTATGTGCTAATACTGTGAGGTACGCATTTCGTTGTAAACTCTTCCTTTCAGTTGCATGTAATTATGTCACTTTTTTTTCTTTTTGAAGCCGAAACAGCAAGTTCTTGTTTTGGGACCAAAGTTGAAATTTGTGGCGAAGTTTGGAAGAAAAACCATTCTGCTGAGTTGTGTGAGCATGAAAAACATTTTCTGCTCCTCAAACTTGTTTTGAACCCAGAGTATGTATTTATGCCTAGAAACATAGGTGTCTCTAGGATTCCAGTGAAGTAGCCCATAGGGCAGTGGAACAGCAGGCTTACCTATCAAGACCAAAGCTAGAGCTTACTTCTCACGTGGTGTAGAATTTTACACGAGGCTCAGTTCAGTATTTTAAGTTCTCAGAGAGCAGAAATTTGCCCATTTCTTTGGTTTATTTCTGGGTAGAAGTAAGAACTGAATGGAGTCTGTTACCTAAAACAGTGAAATTTGTCAGTGGTTCCCTTCTGTGCAAGTTCACGTCATCTGCAGAGACGACAAGAGCACTACACAAATAAAGATGCGATGTCTGCTGGCATCACCGGATCCTTGGAACTTGGTGCTAGACCAGACCCTCACCAAGCCCACATGTGCGGATGGCAGGCCAGCTGTGTGTCCTCTCTGTGTTGCTGATGTGTGCTTGGGAGTATAATAGGTCTTGCAAATGCTGCTTTTTCTGTGAGTACTGCTAACTGAGGGCAAGTGCAAAAAGCCCACTTGCCAACTGGAAGAGGCAAATGACAGATGCTTTTTTCTCCAGTTCTGTTGCTTCTTATTGTCTAGTTCTGAGCACTCAGGAGCTGCATGAGTTCTGCGGAGGACGTCTGCTACTGAGTGATGCTTTTGTCTTAAAAAAGAAACCAACCCAAAGCCAAACAAACACTTCTCTCCCTGACTGTAGGTCTTGTTTTCTGGTTGTGAGTGGGTGGGGCAAGAGTACCTTCTGTGGAAAGGGTCTTGCACTACTGCTGGGCTGCTGAGCGTGAGCCCTTTGCTGTAAGTGCAGTTACTTGCCAAGCCTGCTCTTTAAGCTTAATCCTGTAAATTCTTGTCTTGTAGGAAGATGACGATTCAGAGACTGAAAAACCTGAGGCTGGTGACCTAAAGGTATTTGAAAGTGTGGTATGGTGGTGGGGGGGAAGTTCAGTACAAGAGGAATGAGTCTTAACAGCATGGCTTGGTGTTCGTTTGTGACCTTCCCTAGCTAGCTTCATACTTTCCTTTTTGTAGTTGTAAAGTGTTTTTTTGACTTTAGTTCTGGCTTCTGCCAAAGGTAGTTAACCAGTTAGGCTATGGGCTGAATCACGATCAAGATCTGCATTTGTGAATTTGGTCATCTTGTGCATTAGGTCTGAGGTAGGTTTTCTGACAGCATCTCACCTATTTTGCAGTGATTTGGGAGTGTAGTATTCGGTACAGAATTCTCTTATGACCACTGTTAATTGGAATAGTTCCTTTGTTTAGAACAACTTAATGAATAAATTATCTTCCTAGAGGTCATAAAATGTGTCAAAATCGATTCAGTTGTCTCCAGCTTTTTCTGTCCTTCTGAACGAAGCAGTTTTGTAAAAGTTGTATTTAAAATTTAAAAAGTGAAATAAGATCCCCAGATGATAGCTGTCCTAAACAGTTGAAGTCGCCTTTATCTTGGGATTGCATCTTGTTTCTGCTGAACAACAGGTGTTTAACAGCACATAGGAACATACATCAGGCTAAAAGCTGGAAGGCAGACAAAAGACCAAATCCATTTGAAACTTCATAGAGAACTGTGCTCAAATTTTTACGCTAGTTCAATCCGCCATGCAATATAATCAGTCTTGTGGGATACCGAGTGAATGACAATTGCAAAGGCCCTTATTTTACCCAGTAGCTTCCCCAAGGATGCAGACAGTCTCTAGGCTCTGCTAAGGAAACCAGAGGACTGTGCTGCAAACTGAAATTATATTGAGCATTTGAATTAGCATAGGGCTTTGACAGGACAAGACGAAGAAATATGAATGTGTTTAGCTATTCTGCTTTTAAATTAGTTTTATAGCAGCACCTGCTTCCAGTTTCCACAATATTTTTATGTGTTTATAATGATACAGAGTTGAAAATCTTGGTAGCCGTACTGCAGCTGGTAAAAGTCTCTTGCATCAGTGTGTGAAGTATCATTAATGCCTTTGGCATACAGGTAGGAGGCACTTGGGAATGGAATCTATTGTCTCCTTTCCTTGTTGCAAGAAAAATAAATTACCTTGTTTTTGGAAGGGAGGAAGAGGTAGTATCTCACTTTTATCCTTTTTCTACTTCAACATTTTTGCCATTGTGGCTGGTAAGCATGCTGGCAAGATGTTTCTGTAAAAACTGCTGGATTCTGGATTCAAATGTGTACTGTGAAAGAAGAATAAATGGGTTTTCCTTAAAAGAGAAATTTGGTGTACATCACCACAACCTCTGTTGTAGGGCCCTGTTGCAATTGTATGAATTTCCGCCTCCACTAAAAGGGCCCTGGGACTTCAGGGCAATGGAGAAAAGATCTGGCAGAGAGAGAAAACAAAACCAGACTATAGTAGCTCTTGTCTAAGAAATGATGCATTACAGAGATCTTACCACTGAATTGTGTGGCTACTGCTTTAATATGTTGCAGACATTTCATGTTGGCTTCTCTAAAAAGCCTCTTGATCTCAGTGAGTTCTGTGCATTTTGCCCTTCTGCAGAAGAGCTATGCGTGGCCCGGAGCAGTGTTTCAGCTTCAGTGGGGAAACAAAGAAACAGTGAATGTATTAAAAGCATTTGGCATCTTGGATACACTCTAGAGTAGGAACTCTGCAAGAACTGAAAATGTAAATTAAAGTTAAACTTTACATTTTACCTTGTTTTGTTTTAATTCCTGCCATCCTCGCATGGCATGAAAGGTGAGGAGTTGAGAAGAATAGCAGGGAGGCAAATCTGAATTTCAGCAGTTTCAGACTTCCATGTCATCCTTAATAGATGGCTTCGTATATAAGTGAAAAAGGGAATAACCTTCTCAAGTGTTTCAGGTTTTTTTTGAATGCTGGCACCTGGGGTAGAGGTAGATGTGCATCTTTGCTACGCAGCATACTGCAAAGCAGCCCAGTGCTGTGCGGGTAACAGGGCGGGCATGCTGCTCTACGGCATTCTGTGGGGCACTGATGGAGTTGCACTAGCCATGCTGTTAAGAAATTCACTCGGGCTGGGGGAGATGGAGCATCACTGTAAAAGTAGTTTTACTTGGAGAAGTTGCGAATGTTTCCTATCCCCCTTTTCCACCAAGTGGCAGTGTTCTCCTCATTCTTCCTCATTGCTTTGAGCTTGCAATATCTATGATAGTCAACTAGTGAGTAAGAGTTGTAGTTACTGTAAATCCAAAGTGCGGTGAAAAGTGAGGCACTTGATTATAACTTGTGATCGCTTTTGGATCACTTTACTTTGTTTTGTCCCAGCTGAGTGCTGTAGTTGTTCTTGCTCTATCGATTTCGTTGTAAGACATCACAGACCTGGAAACATCTTTAAAGTGATACCACAGGCTCTTTATATATAGCTAGGGTTTTTCCAGGGTCTGAATCTGACTGTATGCAGAAGGTAAATCCTTCAAAATGCATGGATGAAGTAAAACCATTGCAATTCATCAATTAATCATAGTCTTTTCAAGCCCTGAATGGACATTCAGCATTTTTTTAGTGTTTGTCTCTTTGTACATATGGTGAATGAACTACTTTGAGATTATGTCTTGAATAATTAACCAGGACACTTGAGCCAGGTTGTGTGGAGAAGGAGTTCCCTTTTTGCTGGTGATTTTGGCCTCATCCTGCACCAGCCCAGACCCAAACCTCCAGAAGGTTCAGTTGGTGTCAGTTGTGGGTATAGACTGAGGAGACTGAAAGTGGGGAATGATGTAAAAACTGCCTGGTAAAGTGATGGTGGGGAGAGTGGAATTTGGAGGCTGCCTCGAATAGCCCCAATGGGGAGATGTTTTTCTACCCCACCTTATGGTGTTTATATTTGTCTCAGGTTTTTGTCTTGATTGCAGGGAGTATGCCCTTGTTGATCTTGATCAGTCATCTGAAAGTGTTCTTCCAGAGCAGACTTCTGGCCCGCAGGATTCTGTGTTACTGAGCATCTGTGAACCAGTCCCAAACACTGTGTGCTTGCAGCAGAAAGCAGAATCATCTTCTTTAAGTAGTGAGGTCAGATACCTTGCATCCTGTAACTGCATTTTGAAGTGCTTCAGGGAGTCATGGAAAATGGGAGATTCAAATCTAGGTAAAAATAATTGCTCTTCCAGATGTCACTCTGGGAGGGTGTGCTCAGGCTCTGGAGTAGGACATATTTGTTAGTGACCAAAATCACTTCAGGGGTCCCTGGTTTTAAGTGAGCAGTCACCAATTGTAAACAAGCAACTGCCATAAGCACTTCAGAAACAAAGCCTTCTGCTTAGAAGGGAAAAGAAATGGTCAACAGAAGCTGTTGACAAAGGCGTGGTGTTAAAGATGGAAACCCACAGCCTGAACAGGTTCTTTATGTCTTTTCCTCAGATGATGGAGCAGTGGGTACAAAACAAAGGATGTTGTGGAAATGGGTGTGAAATTTGGTGTTCTGCTGGCATTGGTTTGGAATGATGAGGGTTAATGGGCTGTGCAGTGAGTGCAAGTTGCTTGGGCTCTTGCCAGCAGCTGGGTATGGTTACAGCCTTGATGCAGTAACAAGATACAAGCCTTCAGAGCTCACTAAATGGACTGGCCCTGCAGGAAGAAGGAAAATGAACCTTAAATGAAATATTGACCTTGTGCTTCAAGTCTTACCTGAGGGGTTCTGTACTTCATATTGTAGGGCTGGATGAATAACAGGTTGCAAGCGCTGATCAAGGACAGAGCCCAGCCCTGCAGCTTGGCTTACCGGAGTTTTCACAGGGGGAAATCATTAACTCTTGAGCCTTGATTGTGGTATCAGGACTAGCCAGTGTGGGAATGCTGATAAATATTGCCACTCCCTTGGCAAGTGAATGCCTGACATGTGGTAACAGTTTTTCAAAGCAGGTGGCTACTTTGATGTTTTCCTCTTCTGGTTTTGTTTTAAGGGTCCCCTCTGCATCCTTGTGGCATTGTATGGAGAGGCAGCCAAACTGGGATCTAGCAGAAGGGTGTCAAACTTTCAGAGGAATACTATGTTCCTGGGTATGTCTAAGTACCACCTCTTGATAATCATCAGCTCTTTATTATGTTTAGCTTTTATTGATCCAGCATACCCGTAAAGTAATTTTACTGTGTTATGATGTGTAGGTGTGTACTAATACTTTAGATAGAGGCTTTTGATTGCAATGTTTTCTTATCTTGCCTGCCCATTAAACTGTTTGTTTAAATGCCAAAATGATCTTGATTTAAAGTAAAAGTGGTAAGTGCTAAGAACCAGTAAGTGGGGGTGTGTGCAGTAACGTAATCCCCGTAATTAACTCTTGTTTTGATAAGGCATATTAATTCTTCTGAATTCAAGATACATTCATCAAGCCAGATTCTCAAAAGATGCCTGAACCTACTGAGTAACTTTCACCTCAAGTACAACTGTTTTGCTACGAAGAAAGAGAAAAAGTGTGTTTGGGAAAAGCTGTATCATTAAAGCACTGCTGTTTGGTTTAGGTATTCCATGGCAAGCTGTGTAAAAGGAGCTGGCATTAGTAAGCTTTAGAAAATAATTTGAATCTTTTACTTTGGTGGTGGCAAATTATGAAGGTTGCTTAGGAAATACCAGCCCTTGATGCTTTCAGTTCTTGAGATCTTAAATTCTACTTAGAATATGTTAAAGGTCATATAACTGGAGAATGTGTATTAAAACTGCTGTTCCACCCAGAAACTGCACTCTGTGATGGCTGAAGTGGCTGTGTATTTGTCTTCTTGCGGTGGTTGGATCTGGTAGGATATAACTGGTTTGTAAGTGTGTTGTAGAAAGGCACTCCCGATGTCTTATCAGAAGTAAAAAACCCCACTTTATTATGTTCTTTTTTTTTTTCTGCCCCTCCCTACTTTTTGATGTTGCCTGGGTTAGTATTAGCTTCTGATGGACAGAACTGGCAAAAGAGCAGCTGTATTTTTAAAATGGTCTTGTGTTATGCATGGCTGTGCTGCATACCCCTTTGTAAACACTTTGAAAGCATGAACCGTGCAGTTTCCAGAGCTAGGGTTAAGGTTAGATCTCTAGTGGTTTGTTTCCCACTCGTTCCTTTGCCTATGAGCACAGCCTAAAGGTGCCAGTGATAAGCACTGCAGTCTCAGATTTGTCTTTTTCTGTATTCTACCTTCCTTTTAATGTAATTGTGTAAAATGCTGTCTGCGCTTCCAGCTCTGCATATTTTTCCCTCGTTTTAGGGTTGGCACACTGTTTTCCACTGCTCTATCGAGGGAACCAGAGAGTCTGGCAGTTTAGCAGTCAGCGTTAACACAAGCCTTTAGGGGGAGTAGAGTGTTTCCAATGCTGTCCTCCACACTGTCACAGTGAGTGCTCAGACATTAAAACAGCTGATACCTGGTTCCCGTTTTTTGAGTAGGTGGTTGACCTTAGTTATTGCCAGACAATATCAGTGGCGGTTAAACAGTTTTGCATGCAGGAAACAAAATAGCATTCGGCTTCTCTGGTTATTTTGCCCCTTACCCCATGTACTTCTGTGTCTCCAGCTCTGTCTGCCTGAGAGGGAGATAGATCACAGCATTGTTGGGCTCTGAAGCTGGCTTACCTACTTGAGAGCTGCTGGCTTCAATCCAGCTCTTGAGCTGTTTGGAAGATGAGACATGTCCACAGACATGCTTGTTCCTTCCTCCCCGCCAGGCATACATGCTGCGGCAGACTCTTCACTCCCTGCAGTATTAAATACCACAGATTATTGACACAGGTGTGGCTTGCCTTTCTCCAAAGGAAGAGCCAGGCTTTTTCTGTTTGTCTTTAAACTTGAAGAAAAGTCCTTTCTGGAGCTGCTTCCCCTTGCATATTTCACCTGATAAAGGTCTAAGTTCTTCAAGTCCAGTTCTGTTGTTGCAATTATTTCTGTCTGCTGTACTGAAATAGGCTGTTCTGAATTTGCATGTTGGTGCGTGTCGGAGTGAGAGTCTGAACAGTCAGCACAGATGGAGGATTGCCTCAAATACCAACAAATATCTGAAAATAGCTTCTTCCAGCTTCCCCGTTCTGGGTACAGAAGGACCAAAATCTGCAAAAACTCCGTGGGATCCATTCATGGAGGAGTGTGTATCCCAGTGAGGGTACTTGCTTTTACACCCTACCTCTGCTCCAAACCACGAAGACAAATTTTTAGTCCTATGTACTAGGGAAGAAAGCTTGTGCAAGAAGTTAAGTTTGTCAGCTCTCCTGAGTCCTTCCTTTGCTGCTGTGAGGCTTAAGATCTCTTGCAGCTCGACTTCACCTTCTACTCGATTCTGCGCTGCAACAACCTGTAAAAAAAAAAAAATCATCGAAGTAGCTTCATGCCTCAAGCTCTGTCATGTGGTGCTGATATTTCACCTCTGAATTCCTGTTTCACTGTAGGAAGCAAAAGTGACTTGAAAGCAGACTTTATGGGCTCTGCAGAGCAAGGTACGTCTCTGCAGACCACGGTGTCTTCAGGTGGAGACTGCTGGGAACTGTGCTGCTGGCCGCACTGGAAGCGTGGCAGCTCTTAACTGCTGGTGCGCTCCCACAGGCTGTGCAATCTTCCCTGCAGGCTCTTGTGTACATTTACACCACTGTGCCCTGGCTGATGTCTGTGCTGTGGAGAGGCTGTACTCTTGTGGTCTTGTAAGGCCCTCGCACAGGGTGATCTGCAGATGTTACACCTGGAGATCCCCTAGCATCAGAGGTGGAGGAGGAGAGGAGGCCGCCAACAGAAGCAGGTAGCTTTGGGACCAGGGTGCTGTCGTAAGGCAGATGTTATTGACTGTACCTCCACTTGGAAAGCAAGAGTTCTGGCACACAGTTCCTTGACTGGAAATTACTTCTAGCAATAATCTTCGTCAAATATTGAGATACCATATGTCGGGTGAATGGAATCAAGTTTCAAAGAAGCTTTTTAAAGGCTTTTATGCTATGAATGCTTCCCTTCTAAAGCATTTTCTCACTGAAATGTTTTGCCAGATCTTGGTTGGGGTTTTTTGGGTTTTTTTTTTTTCAATGAAACTGAAATGAAAGGAAGGTGGATTTTTAGACTTAATTTAGCTTAAAAAGTAAAAGGCAGTGTCAGCTACACATGTTCTTTTGTTTTGATAAGATGCTTAAGGAATGTCTCAGGAGTTGACTCTTTCCTGACTTGTTCTTCCTTCCCTTTTTGTCTCTGACAATAGTACCTCAAAATAAGTAGGTTTGTACAGACTGTACCTAAGTGTCGCTGAAGGTTGGGTGTATTGTTTTTTTTCCCATAGGTGGCTTATTTCTGAGCTGCTGGGCTTCTCTTAGTACCTAGATCATGGTCCCTACAGTTTTTTGAGTTAAATTTCTCATCCTGTAGTGGGCACTTTGCCTGGAGCTATGTATCAGAGCTGGCAAACAGGATATGGCTGTAGGAAATGGGCTTGTTTCAAGCTTTCTCTTGGGATTCTCCTCTCTCACAATATAAGAAAAAAAGGGGAGGGAGGAAGAATAAAAGCACTGTTCCCTTGCTTTCTCTTCCCCAGGCTCTGAATACACTTGACACGCACTCTGGTTGCTGCCCTCAGCCTGGTAGCACACCAACATCAGGCAGATCTGGTGAGCAAGAAATTAAATAGTTCTTGTCGTGCGCCTTTAATATTAAATGAGAAATTTCTGGTGTTCTCTTCCCATAAGCACTTCTGATGTTTGTAGAAAAGCAAGAACATAATTGTTAGCACGTTCCTTCTTCACAGGACAAAAAAGCAAAAAAGGCAGGGGTGCAAAAAACCCTCTCCAGGGTTTGGAGAGGTCTTTCTCTTGCTGCCTGCATATAAACATTTTACCTGCTCGCTTTGGCAAGCCCATCTTCACTATCAGCTTAGATAACCCTTCTAACAGTTTATGCTAAGTTAGAGAGTTTCTTTCTATCATACTCAGCCAAATGAGGCGGCTGATATGTTAGAACTACAGGAGATAGTCTGAATTGTAGAGAGGAGGAAAAAGTACAAAAACTTGGTGCTGACGCTTGCTCAGATGGGAGAAATCCCCTGTAACAACTCTTGCAGCAGTAGGTCCACTGGCTACTAGTAGAAGGTCTGCACTGAAAAATTCGCTGCATTAATATCTTCAAACTAATCCAGTAGCATGACAACAATGTGACTGGTCTATACATTTTGTGGCTGTCAGATTAAATTGGTGTTAAATTTCTTTATGTGCAAGCAGTCAGGTGAAATAGTTGGGGGAGAGGAGAAATTCTGCAGTGCAAGAGTGTTCTCTGAAGAAAAAAAAAAAAGAAAATGTTGCGGGGTGCTGTGGAAGCTTCCTAGCTACTTTTTTTAATACTATCTGGAAGTCAGTGGAAAAATGAAGCTGTAGGGTTAAGTTGGCTGTAAGTCTGGGAATGCTGTTGAGCAGTGGCAAATCTGTCATCAACCTCTTCACTTCTTATGATTTGCATCTTATTTAAAGCAATCAGTTTCTGGGTTTGTATCTCTTCTGCCTCCCTGTTCAACAAGTTGGAAGTACACCTGCACTAACATACGCAACTGCTTCCACAAGGAATTGATGGTTGAATTTGTACCTTTTGGTGACAGTGAATGCCAATGGTTTGATGTGAGCGTTGTACTGGATTTATGGATCTTGTTTCAGGAAGGATTTAGCAAGCTTTGTTGTTAAGTCAGTCCGTTCTTTCCATTAAATAAAGCTGTTCTGGGCAACCCTTTCCAAACTTGCATTCATCAGTCTCAGATTCATATTGTTTTTGCTTCCTTCCTTTAATCTCTGTTCCACACTGCAAGGATTGTGTTTGGTTGTTTTTATTTTCCATGAAATCTGAGCAGAGACTGTTTTTTATGTAACTGAATGGAAACACTCTACTGCTGAAAAGATGGTCTATATTTCACTTCAGAAAGGTGAAATCTTAAGCCAAAATGCAGCACTTTCCTTATGCTTGTATATACGCACAGATACCCCTTCAGCTTCCTATTCTTTAACTGATTATGATACATGAAAACTGAAGCATCAAGCTGGGTTCATATCAGCTCGTCCAGGCAGCATTGTCTTGCCGAGGGCTTGAAGAAAGCGTTTGTCTTGGGGAAGTAGAAAAAATGGAAAACCTTTTCCTGAACACACACAGGAAATAGAATGGTGAGCTGATGGGCAGAATTGCTCTTAGAAGCACAGAAATTGTGACTTATGTTAGTGGTATGGTTAGATGTAAATTTTTTTTTCCTTGTTTTTTTTTTTTTTAATTCTTTGTCTTTGCCCGTAGCAGTTTGCACTCTTCAGAGGCTGCCCTTTGCTAGTCTCCAAATCAGGGGAAAGGAGTCTGCCTCCTGCTTGTCTTGTCTTTAGCAGTCCTCTTCCAGCTTGGCTCTGCATCACCACAGCATCCCTTGACTCCTTTCAGGGGGTCTGTTGGAGCAGGGCCCTCTGGCTTTAGGCCCCTACACAGTTATCTTGTGAGACCTAGGCTGCAAAGTAGATAGCAGCCAGAAAATCAACTTGCTGAGTGCATGGGGGGAATAAATTCCAGTACTGTTTTTTGTTTGTTTTTTAACTCAGTCTAGCCATTCTTAGAGGTCATTGTGTAATACTAGATGGGATAAAATAATTAGAGAAAAAGAATGAGCATGGGATGCTTCCCCCTCCCCCCAAGTTTTGTATTTCCATGGGGGTAGAGAGAATTTTCAGCATAATTCGTGTCTGGGCTGGCTGTGCAAGTAGCAAGAGACTGACTGCAAAAGTAGATTCAGAGATGCTTCCGCACAGCCCTTCAGAGATCAGGCTTGTGAAAACGATGCTGTATTGGAAGGGGCCACTAGTGAAGTCTTAACCTTGTTATTTTTCAGTGATCAGGGTCCAAATGGAAATGATGCCTGTAGCTCTGGGATGCTTGAAGGCTCTAATAGCTTTTGTATATTTACTCTGATAGAGAAATTTGACATAAAATTCCTCTGCTTGGAACCACTCATCTGCTTGATTTTGTGCTCTTCACGTGAGATAATGATACATAGTGTGGTGGGTATTGATGATGTAGTAATCTACAAAAAGATCACCTTGCCCTGGATGGATTTAGGTAAATCTCTACTTAAAATTCAGTTATCTTCCAAATTTTCCATTGATTAAATGTGTTTGAATTCCTTCAGAAATCTCTTGTCTGTGTGTAAATACTTGTTTCACATCACAATGAAAAGATAGCAACCATGCAGTATTTATTGTACCTCATTACTGAGTGATTCGCTGTCTCATTCAACTTTATATTGGATGTGATGTGCAGAAAATATTGTGGGGTTTTGTTTTTTGTTTTTATTTTTTAAATGCTGTCTTTTCTAGTCACTTCATTGTATTCAACATGTGTCCCAGACTTGAATTAACCTGAGGGAGTGTAGGACAGTTCTTGTTGGATGATTATTCCACTGAAGGTTTTTAGACTGTCCTTAAGTTCTGGGTCTTCCATAGATACTCAGAGGCTTGAACAAGACTACTTAAATCTCACATCTGCCAAACTGCACGTCTTCGGTCAAGTTGTTGATACTTGCCTTGCCATAGTGTTAGACGGTAAACTGAGCAAATGTGAACAAGCACTGTAGGAGGAGTTGCTCATCCTTTTGTTTTCTGAAGGCACTTAAGAGGCTTGAAAGTAGTCTGACTTAATGAAAAGCTGTGTTGATATCTTCAGCTTGTTAACGATGGAGCAGTGGGTGTAGGTACGCAATAATTCGTGGGTAAGCAAAATTCATATCCTCTGGGCAGCAAGGTGTGGCTATAATATGTTAGTGAACTTGTTTTCTTTTGCTTGGGGTAGCTCTGGGGTTTCTGATGTCTTCGCTGTGGCCTGAGGATGTGGAGACTAGACTTGCTAGAGCGGCTGTGGTGAAATGGGCGTGGGCAATCAGGCCAGGTAAATACACGGCGGCAGCCTGGTAGGGCTGGCTTTATTTAGCCTGCGCCAAACGGGGCAGACTTCTGCTGTACCTCTACGACTAAAGGATACAAATTAAGGAATGACCTTACTTCTGGTGAAAGCAAACTCACTGGTGGTTCTGGAAATTCATAAAATATACTATTTAATGTATCTGACACTTTAGAGATACTTGCCTAATGTAAGGTACATAACAGGAGAGGGTCTGGCCATCAAATTGTCTCTCAGAATATTAGTTGGGTTGCTCAAGTGCCTGCTTGGCAATATTGGTCATTTGGGGGATTTTTTTCTCTTGCCTTTGTGTTCTTGGATGCAGTGGGCAGAAGATGGGAGGGATAATGGAATAATAAATACAGTGCTGGGTAAGAGGAGGGATCAAGAGGTGCTCAGGGATGTAGCCCGTCTCTTCCTCTTCCCTCTCAGTCCACTCACAACAAAACTTTAAAAAGGTAAGAGTGCAGGACGTAATTCAGTCAAGGTTGGAACAAGAGCAGCTCCCTCCTTTCACCTCAACCAACGTTTGCTTGTTGTCTCAGACCAAGGTGAGAAATACCTTTAATTACATATCTAGCAAGTTCTCCCCCTAAAGGGAATAAAGCAGCCTTCTAACCGTGTGTGTTTACTGCCTGATGAGTCACTGTAAGCTGCCTGGACGTACGTTTCCCTTGTATCTATAGCTCTATGAACTTCAGCCCGCATGCAACGTTTGCATGCTAATCTGATTTTGTCCTCGCAACCTGTTAGTTACCGCAGAATTGCCCCCGCTTCTCTGATGGCAAACTGATGCTCACCCTCTTAATGCCGTGTCAATGTGGTTGAGGGTCGCCGCGTTAGTGCTGTGGCTGTGTAGGTTTGTGGAGAACACAGCCTGGATTCCTGTCCAGTGCTCTCGCCAAAGAGAGCTCCTTCTCTGCGTAATTTTTCTGCTTTGCAATGTCATGCCTCTGTTTTAATTTTTTTTTTTTTTTGGCTCATGCTGTTTATTCTGAAGACCCCGGGAGAAGAGGTGTTAATGCCCTGCACCGAGTGCATTAGCTTAGAGGGGCTGGAGCTGTTACACTGCAGTCCATCTCACAAGGGGGCCTGGGGCCTCGCCAGCTGGCCAGCGAGATGTGTGTTCCTTCGTGTACTTTTTTTTTTTTCCTGAAATAGCTTTAGCCTTGTATTTTTGTGATCCCAGTGTACTTATGGAGAAACAGTGCTTTTCTTTTTCCGTGAATGGCTATAAAAATTGCCCTGTAGCAGTTAGTGCCACACAAAGAATTTGGGTTTATTCTTCCAGAGGGCTTTGGCTTCTCTGGAAATTGGTGGGTTTTCACAGTGAATTTGGCACAGCCCGTTCCCAGATCTGGCTCAGTGACCTTGCTGCTTTCTCCTTACCTTATGCATCTGTCACCTGATTGGAAATGGAGTAAAGAAGGGGATTTAGAGAGCGGTAACTAGGCAGCAAGGAGGCAGCATTATGTCTGTGTCAGGTTGAATGAATAGCTTCAGTGTTTGGAGGCAGTGAGGAATTTTGGACGCACAGTCCAGTGAGTCACAAAAGGTCTTTGGGAGCGAGGCAGGGGGGAGAGGGCAATGTTGGGATACAGCTGATACTGTTTCTGAAACAGTATTTGTGCTGAACTTTATATCACTTGTGACTCTCCTGGGGTCTCTCAGAAGCACCAAAATATTTGAATGTTGGTCTCCATATGGTGAAAGCATATTTAAGAGTGTCTTATCCTACATAACGCTTCATGCTCAGCAGACTCTGGTGCAAACATCTGCTGTGCTCCCGTAATTGAAGAGGCCTTAATTTATATGACTATAACTAAGGAGGGATTAGCTGTGTTGAGAAGATCTCCAAACAGAGCATTACAAGTCAGTGGAGGTTGCCCTTCAGTCTCTGGTAGAGCAGATCAGCTATATCACTCCTGGAAAGGAGCAGCCAAGAGAGACTTGACAGTGGGAGCGTTCTTCCAAAACAGGAATATGGGATCTGCATCACCATCACACTCCCTGGCAGTTTGGTTCGTTGAGGGTTTATCAGCCAAAGCCCCGAATGGCACAATTACAGAAGTTAATTCTGGCAAACCTCAGCAGCCCGGGGCCCTGCAGAGCCCTGGGTGTCTGCGGAGATGCTGATCAGATGCTGCTCTGAAGCTGCTGTGCTCTGTCGTTGTCTCTGGGAGCATTTCAGCTGTTTTCATGTTACTCCAGGGAATGCTGACCCTGCTTAGAGGACTGCGAGTTGCACGGGCCTGTGGTAGGCATTCCCAGGGTTTAAGTTGTTTTCTGTGGGCTGGATCCAGCTTGTATTTAGCTAGCTGTGCTCTAAAACATTGACTTGTGGCCAGTGCCATGGGCCAGTCACCAAAACTGAAGAATCTATGGTCTGATCTGTTTTGAGGAAAGGCCTCATGAAGTTACAGCAGTTTTTGCAGAATTCAAAAGGAGCTGAGTGTCCAGGACTCGTTGAAACAAAGTCTTAATTCTTTCATTAAATTTAGACTTTAGCTTTGAAAAGAAATGGAGCATCCTATTAGGCTTTGACTTTCCATGGTACAAACATTGCCCTGTTATCTAATAACTTGCATTTTATTCTTAATTTTTATTCGTCTTGGAAGTAATGTGTAAATTTCTAAACAAATGGACAGTATAGCTTTTTAGGTGGAGTCATACTTGGACTAAAATCTGTTTCTTCCCCCTTCCTCCCAGGAATTCTCGGAACTGGAGAAAAGAGATCCTCAGGAGCTAGTTGGTAAGTTCACTCAGAAGTATTTATTCATGTGTTTTTTCAAATTAGACCTTCTAGGCTCTCCCTTTGTGAAAAGCATTTTCACTCCGTCCTGACAATGCTGCAGTTCAAGTTGTTGCCTGCAATGTTTTATCTCAGTGGAATATTTTCAGTGAAGTTTTCTTTTGGGAGAAAGGTACCATGCCTAAAATATATGAAAATGTTTTCATATATTGTATGTCTAAGATATGTATGTAAAGGGCAGTGTTGGTGTTTTTCTAGATGAGCTTAAAAATAATAAAGCAGTAGCTTTGTCCAGATAGCTCTGTGAGAGCCAGTATAACCAGGAATGATGACAGATACTGTGGCTTCAAAAACTTACCTAAAATGCCCCCAGTTAAATATGATCCACATAGTGATTTATAGCTGCTGTGTTGACATAGTGTACTGAATGTTTTCTGATGGCTACTGAAACTTCTGATATTTGTGACATCTCACTTATTCGTTGCACCATTATTGGATTTTGAAAAAATGCTTGAAATAATATCCTCTGCTTGGTCTCTGTGGAACTGTACAGAAAGTGTATTTTCTGTTGAAGCTCTGCCTATCTTGAACTAACCCTTTGTTCCTGAGGTTACTAGTACAGTTGTGTGGTAGCATGTAATAATATAATTTAAAAAAATGAGTTTAGACATTGCTTCATTACCTGTTAGGGTTGAAATATCATGCTTGAGCCCTGGAGTGTGTTAAGTGTCGCATAAGACAGTAAATACTAGGATGCTAAGCTGTGGCTCCTATGACAGCCATCAGTCAGAAATTTTGGACTTAAGTCCTTTTCATTTGGCCTGCCCAGACTTTGCGCTAACCCAACTGTTATGTTGAATTTTCAGCCTTCAGAGGGCAATACTGCTTTAACCAGTCTCATAGAACGCAACAGAGGTCTTTCTCCAAACTACTGATCTGCCTCAAAATACACACTAGAAACACGGATGAGACAACAGCATTTAGGGTAAAAAGTAAAGAAGAATATCTCAAAGCTAACAGCTCTCCTACTCTCCAATTTACATATGGGTGAAGCTCTACACTTGTAAAGCAATGTAGTGCATAGTCCTGTAAGGCTCAGGTTATGGTTTTGGTAGTCATCTTTGCCCCCAGTGACTGCCCCGTCCACAAGAGATTAGAAGATTGAATCTCATTGGTCTCATGATAGCCCAGACCTGCATGCAGGCTTAAAAGCTGCGTGGAGCGCTGTTATGAGTGGACAGTGCTGGTGAGGCTGAGACCTGGATTAAGGTTTGCAATATATCTTTAATATCCTTTCCCAATAGCAGCACACACAGCAATGTGTAGGCTAGCTTTGTGCAGAACCAGGTTATTAGAGGTCAGCGTACTTGCCATGCTGGATTCTGTTGGTCTTTTGCATTAGACCATATCTTATCTAGTTGAAAAGGAACTGTTGCAAGAGCCTTATGGTTGCTGTAACATGGGAACCACTCCCTTCCTGGTAACTTCGACTTCTACAGTTAGAATTCTTGCATGGAAAAAGGTGCAGGATTTTCTGACACAAAGCAAGTAACTTCTCCAGTCTGAACATCAAATTTTTGTCTAATACCAGTATGTGGAAGTTAAAGTTGTCCTTAAACAGTTTTCCACAAATGCTTTTTGCATTAAAAGCTTGTGGGCTTGCCCTTCTCAGAGGATAAGCTTACGTTGTTCAGCATCACCTTTATTAAAAGTCCATGGTTATGTAGTTGCTTAAGTACAGCATAAATGTAAGCTCCTGCC
This sequence comes from Ibidorhyncha struthersii, assembly GCA_013398815.1. Classification (NCBI taxonomy): domain Eukaryota; kingdom Metazoa; phylum Chordata; class Aves; order Charadriiformes; family Charadriidae; genus Ibidorhyncha; species Ibidorhyncha struthersii. Next base: position 346,359 of record VZSZ01007278.1, on the reverse strand, counting down.
AAAAGTAGTGTTTCTGTTTTAACTCCCCCGGACGCATGCTAATGTTTGTGTGCCTTGAGCTGATCTGGGAGTTGGAGTCAGCTGAGATCCACCTTCACTGGTCTTTTTTTTTTTCTTTTTTCTTTTTTTTTCCCCACCCTTCTCTCCTGCAAGGCTTCCAGCTGGATCCATTCCCTGATCTGCTTAGTGCCTACTAGGTGAGCAGTGGAGTTGACACAAGCAAAACAGCAGGGATGAGCAGCTGGGAAGAGCATGGTCCTGAAGTAGTGATCACATAATAAAAGAATGGGAGGGGAGATTTCCAGCAGTAACTGCCCTGTGGTTGAGGAGGAAGTGTATGTGAAACTTATTTTGAAGAGTATACGGTGCTGGTGGATGCTGCATTTGCTGTTTCCTGCAGCCTTGCAAAATAATCCTTCTAGGATGCACTTTTTTTGCCCTGAAGTTCTTTGCAGCATGGTTGTTTACCTTTTGTACTGTAAGAAATGTTCTCTGTAGCCCTTAGGATATCTGAGCACAAAGTCAGTGTTCATAAAAGCAGAAAATATGGCTGAGTTGCACGTCTTTTTCTGCATTTCTCAGCCCACAGAGCAGAAAAGGAGCTAGTGTCCTTCCATGGATGGGTGACTCGCTGGCATGTTGTTGCCTCCAGTTCTTCCCTCTGATTTGGCTGTTCTGGTGCCAGGAAATCAGAAACCCACACACCCTGGTTTATGCCAAGCAGGCTTGATTAGAGTGCCAAAGAATGCAGTTTTAGAGACCAGGCACCACCGGTTTGCATGTCTCCAGGGGAAAGCTGTGCCCCTCTGATCACCCTTTCCAGGTCTTTGCGTGTTTTTTATTATTGCATAGTGTGACCTTTATAGACAAACTGGCACCTGCTACTGCCCGCAATCTCTTGTGGCTCCTTAATACACCGCATACAAGTGAACGTTGAAAGGGACAGGAGATCTTAATCCTACCTGGGGAGCAGTGTTATTCACTGAGAGCGCTGAGGCAAGATGCTTTACCAGACCTCAGAAGATCCACATCCCAGTCTGCCCGGGTACAGCCAGCTCTCTGTTCCTATGTTCTCTGTTCTTTTGGTTTTCTCTGCACTAGGGGAAAGTGTGTACCCATCTGTGGGAAACACAGCTCCTGTGTGCCCCCCGCCATGTCTCCAGCATAGCCAGCGGGCTGTCAGCAGTCGTTTCCTTCTGGAAGGAGCTGAGCACACGGTTTGCTCTGTGGCGCTTTCTCTCCTGCTATGCAGTATGTCTTTGTGCTGTTGGCTATATGGTCAAATAACCCATCTATTTGAAACTGAAGCAGATTAAATGTAGTGTTTCCATTTAATTATCTGCGTCACTGAGATCTGGCAATCAAATATCCTCCATTGACTCCTGAGACACTGAATCTTTGCTAGGTGCACCCTGGTAGTTGGCAGTGCTTTTGCCACCTACGCAGGACCCTGGAGCAGCTGAACGCCTCTGCCTTGCCCCAGTGCATGGGCTGGCTGCATAAAAAGCTACAAGCACCTATTACTTGTGCTGATGAAATTTTTAACTTTTAGGTCAGCTTGCGGAAGGAGAATGCACGGACTAAACACCAGCGGCAGTTTCCATCAGCAGCAGGGTGCTTTGAGTTACAGACCTGATAGTGCATTGGCTCCTACTTTCTGGAACCCCCACCCTGAGTCATGGGATCTGCTGTATGGCCTCAGTTCTTTATCTGGGCTGTGAATCTGATTAGGGGAAGATATTTACTTACTCTGAGCCAGAATCAGGGTGTGCCTGTAATGATTAATGGTGCCAACAGCTAACTTCCTGAGGTCCCCACATGGAGATCCTCTGGGCTGGGGGCCAGCAAATCACAGGCCCTATTAGAGACTGCAGCCAGTGTCACTGCCTATGACTCACGTAAAAGTAAAACTTTGATCTTGGCAGAAATAACAGGATACACAAAGCGGTTGGATGTATCCTGTGAGGACACACCTTGTTGTTAGCTGTCCGTCTGCACTTACTGCTGTAGAGGCAGAAGAAAGCTGCGCTTGGGACTTTGAAAACATAAAATCTCTTATACAGGAGCCTGTGGCCATACATGCAAATTCCAGGATTAGCTTGAATGATAATGCCGGCTGCCCCTTTCTCTAGGGGAAGACCTGGTGGGAAGAGGCTGTGGCATCACCAGTTCTGCTCTCTGTTTGGGGAGGAAGTTTGAGGACTGCTCGAGGGCACGGATAATTTGCACTCCTTACTGTAAAATAAGCCCGAAGGGGTTAAACTCATCCTTTTCGTCCTAATGATGTGGCATCTCAGTCTGGCTGTGCTGTGATGAAGTAACTGAGTAAGGATGAATGTTTGTCTGTGCTCAGCTTGTGTGGGGGAACAGGGTGCACGTAGCCTCGCTGCTGACTCAGTTTTCAGCTGCATATGGCTATGGTGGGATTGCAGGAGATGTCTTGGTTCCAGTTCCTTGTAAGGCATTAAGAGATGCCTTCCCCCATCAGTATAATGTTGGTAAATGATTGTTTTCACATGGCTCAAACAAAAGAGCAAATGAGCACCAAAACCTGAAAAGTCATGGATCAAAATATATCGTCTCATTGGGACCTCTTGTTCATCTTCCAGTGTTATTTCTGTTTCAAAGGAGCTTTGAATTTATTGCTGAACATACTCTTACGACTTTGACTTTGATGCTAGACAGAGTTCTTGCCCATAGTTCCTGAGTTTATATGAGCCCGTAATTCCCCTTCCCATAAATGTTTTGTTTCTCTGTAGCTCTTCTGGTCATCTGCAAAGATAAGGAGCCTATGGGAGGTCTAACTTGGAGCTAGGCTTGATTTTTTTTTTTTTTGTTGTTGTGTTTTTTTTTGGCCCTTTCTTTGCCTAATGAAGTCTGGATTTGGTGGCCTTTTTTCTTTTTTGTTTCTGCTGATGCTGTGAATATCTTAAGCCATTAATCAGCTTTCTACCTTTTCTGGCAAGCCTAGTGTGCCGTCTATTGTGAACGCTTCTCTCTATTTGCTGCTGTCTCTCTGGGTTCCTGAAACTCTAATTAAACTAGAGGCTTCCCCATCCCACCAGCAGCTGTAACCTATAACAAATGTCTGCCTTGTTGTCAGGGAGCTCCAGTTTGCCTGCCTTTCTGTAGGGGCTCTGGCAAGATTTCCTTCTCTCATAGAGGCACCCTCTTAGTAAATGCCAAAGGACACTTTTTGTTCATTCCTAACAGCTGCTGAAGAATTTAACCCTCAGCCACATCTTGATCAAATAGAATGAGCGGGTTGCCTGCCAGCTTTGCATCTCCAAAGGATATTGTCCTTTAGTGATTTACATTTTTACAAAAGAAATTGAAACTGTAGTAGCACTGAACATGTGTAGTGTTGATTATTTGTACCCTCAGCTATCTGAGGCTCCATGCTGGAAGGCAGGAGAGCACGCCGAGTTCAAGTGCCAGTGTCTGTCCTTTGGGCCCCTCTGGGCTTTAGTCAAAGGGGCTGAACTTGAGCATGCTGGAACTGCAGTTCAGGCAGTTTTTACTGAGGAATACACAATTGAGGAGCTATAAATGTGAATGGCTTTCTTGATATGACTTCTGTGCTGCTGTAAGGTCTCTTTTATCCACTACAGACTATGACTCTGGGATGTGTTCCCTGTACAAATTATGGTTGAAAACAAACCCATCTGCTTAAATGCGGCACAAATCTCTGCTCCAAGATTTGGGTAGAAAACTGCTTGGGTTTCCCATAATAGTGGCAAAGTAGCAAGCAATAGGGGGAATCATGGCAGTTTCTTTTGCTGATAACTCAGTAAACTAATCTCTACAAAGCAGTCAGGTACTCTAATAGTATATCCCAACACAAACAGCTGTAGAAACCTGTCAATCTGTACTGGTCTGGTCTCAGTCCTGCAGAACCAATTGTTTTTTGTAGCAATAGCCTGACCCTGTAAGCGAAGATAAAAGTGCCTGCTAAGGAGATGTTAACTTAAGGATGAAATGTAATTTCTTGTGGTTTACCTCTGAGAGCCTTGGGGAGGGTCGTTCCCTTCTTGAACGATTTTGGTTCATGTAGGTAGATCTGGAAATAAATAGGACCCAAAGTGATTACCTCCCCCAAAATGGCAATGAGCCAGGCTGTTCTAGATGGATCCCGTGATCCTCCACATACACAGTCTGACTCTCTCTGAGAGTGTCCTGGCACAAGTTTTGTCAGAGACTCCGGGTTATCTGAGCTCTTAGAGCAGGACTTCAAAGTTCATATGGAAGATTTGGAGTAGTGAAGGACTTGATATGTGGTGCACAGTGCAGGGGTTTAGAGATACGTTCCACAAGCCGACCTTTGTTCTTCTGCAGGTCCTTTGCCTTTGAGGATCTTATCAACAATCGTGGATGGAGTGGAAAGTAGCTTAGCTTTTCATACTTCCATTCTGGGGTAAAAAGACCCCTGAAAATAAAGCTTTAAGCATGGGTGTGACACAGAGATGTCACATAAGGTAGATACTAATAAAGCAATCATCACGGCCCTCTTCTAATCATCTGACCTTTAGGTTAGTTGCTTCTTGCTCAGCACTCTGAAAACACCACGAGTACCGGTTGACAGCATTCAACCCATCGATTCTCAATGATAGAGTAGCACTAGCAAGGACATAAAACAAGTTTAATGACTCGCATGGCTTAAATTCCCTTCTGTGCTGCCAGAACTCATGCCCAGTTTGCTCTCCACAGCTTCTTTCTCAGAGAGAGTGCGGAACATGTCTCCAGATGAGATCAAAATCCCTCCTGAGCCTCCTGGCAGATGTTCTAACCACTTGCAGGTTGGTATAAGTCCACTTTATTTTTTTTTTTTTTTTCTAAAAAAGGCTTGCAATTCAGTAGCGGGGGGCGATACTTGGGAACTCTGCTCAGTATTTTTGCACGAGTCAAAAATCCAGTGTTAAAGCTGGGTCTTTAGCACACTGAATTTATGAATGCATTGTATTAATGCTTTAGACTTTACAGCAATTCTAGTTTAGGAATCTCAAAGTAGCTTAAAGATGTTTTCCTGTTTCTGTTGGTCACTTATGCTTTAAAATGGCTCTTGATCCCACCAGTGACACAGAAGCAATGTTTACTGTGAAGGCTGCTATCCTCTTACCTCAGCAAATCCAGCTCCGTAGGAAAGAACAAATCATTGTTTTTCTATACGGGCCCGAGAATCCCCTAACTGGAATATTTGAGGCAGCATTGACTGGATTCCTTTTCCACCTACATATCTCTAGATGATAAACATTTAGAGGGAAGGCTAGTAACTTAGAGGCAGCAAAAGAAAACAAATGCATGTTTTCTCTGGTGCACACCCAAATAATTGCAGTAACCAACTTTGCAATAACCTTCTGCTCTGTTCTCCTCCTGATGGAGGGCAAATGAAAGAGCAGGGGCTGCTGTTTCCTACCACCCACTTGAGTTTTAACTGCAGTTATCTGCCCAGTAGAAATACAAGTAAAGAATCACTTCTGGAATGCTCTATAAAGTAAGCTACTAATGTGCGATGGTGACTCAGAATGACTCGCTATCGTGATCACGCTTTCTTCTTCTCTGCAGAGTGTACCTGGGCACACCCCTTCCTCCTCCTGTGCTGCAGGAGGATCTTACCGTTCTGACATCAATGAATTAGAGTGCGTTAGATCTGAGGAATGCACAGAGCTTGAGAGAGTAGACAGAATAAAGCAGATTTTCTTCCCCTTAGACAACAGTTTACTATGTTAAATCAAAGGAGAACTTGTCCTCTGCTAGCAGGTCAAACCACATCTTAGAACACTTTGAGCAAGGAGATGGGATTGTTCTTCAGAGGTGCAAAACGTTCTAGGCTTTGCACTGATTTGGTCTTTCCTTTTGTCAGATTCTTCCTCTAATAAACTGTATCTTGAACTCTGCCAAAGGGAGTATTTCTTATTATGAAGTTGACTGAGTAGTTCCCTGTCTGTGAACACTGTGAACCATAGTGCCCTCTCCACAGGGAGGGGACAGAAGGGAACACCTATTCAATCATTTCTGCTGCCCAAATTCACCTTTTTGCAGTTGTTCCTTCAAGCCTCATGATATGTGTGCTGGATGTGAAGATTGTGTCATTTCTTCTTGCTAACATTGTGAGAATCTGATGAAAATTTATCTGAAAGCTTTTTTTAAAGTTGATGAAATAGGAGTTTCATATCAGCTCTTAACAATCCTGTTTTATTCAGGCATCAGCAAACCCTTAGACCATAGTCAGTTCTGTATTTGAGTTGACTGTCCATATGGAGGGACAGATGAAGTGACTTATCCAGAAGCAACAAAGAAAAATTGACTCAACTCTCCCATCCTGAAAGACTGAAGGTCTAGCCTCTGGTCTTATTTTGTATGCTTTTTGTACCTGAGAAATTTGTGTCAAAAAGAAAAGATGAAGGCAATTACTGAGAACATTCTCCTAGTAGTACCGCTTAAGTATATGTTCCATGGGAAAGTTTCTGGTTTTGCTATCCCTTCAGCATCACTAGAGTAAAAATACTTTAAAGGTCTTTCACTACTTTGCTGAGGAAGAAAAAAATCATGTTTATTTTTTAAATCTTTCAGTCTTTTTGGAGAGTAGACTGCTCGACACTTCCAACCTGAGTTAGTTAAGTTGCCTTTTTCAGGGGCTTGTGGCTTCAGTAAGATACCCGTAGACTTTGTAACTATGTGAGTGATCTGCAAAGAGAAGCTGATTCCATCTAACTGGTCACTTGTGCCGAAGCAGGGATTTACAAGTGCATTGTTCCCAAGAGCGTTTGGCTGCCAGTAGACGACACCAGCAATACCTGATGATCACATTGGGTTTAGTTCTCCAGCAGAACTTGGCTCTGCTCCTGTGTTACCCAGGCACAGCCATGAGCCTTCCCTTCTGTGCCTTGTAGCCCCACAGCTGTTTTTCAGGTGCACGCTTGAGTCTGAAGGTGGGTGTGATGGTCACTGTAAGTTGTGGGAGAACCTCTGTGGAGTTTACCTATCCTTCTCAGAGCTGACTTCTACTTCTCTACAGTCATAGCTATAAAGGGAAGCAACAGAATGGGAAGGAGTGTGCACTACTGCCCAAATGCAAATCTGTAATCACTGAAGCATTCAGGAAGTGCAAAGATCAATTTCTTTACCCATCTGGACAGTTCATGAAGATACTTTCAGACATTAAAGGCAGGACTGTCTGTACTAATCAGCCGGTCTGACCATAGGGGAAAGGCGGGATCCTTGCTCCATGCAAGGGAGGTCACTGCTTCAGTTGGCTTGTTTCCGTATGTACACTCTTGATTGTCAGCTGATGTGCTCCTCCTTTTCATACTGGCTCACCCTGTAATCTTTCTCCCTTAGGATAAAATTCAAAAGCTATACGAGAGGAAGATTAAAGAGGGCATGGATATGAACTATATCATTCAGAGGAAAAAGGAGTTCCGCAACCCCAGGTGAGCCACCGTCTTTCCCTCTGTGACCAAAGCACCACAGAGTAAATTCCAAGACTTTTCCTCTTTGCTGGGGTTGTAGCAGAAACGGGATCCTGAGCAAAAAGTACTAGTGCTTACAAAAATGAGAAAAGACATAATTTGATTGTAACTGGAACAGTAAAACTCTTCTTTGCATTCTGTGAGGCAACAACTAGAGTTGCTGTGTTGGTTAGATTTTAAATGTACAGGCTTTGCATGAAATATTTTAGAAGATGTGTCTTTTCTGGGAGCTGGGAGATTAATTAGGCGAAAGTGGGAAGCGTGGTCATTGCATGCCACATCCATTGTAGCAAGCGTAGCTTCTTAGCTTCTGATTTTACTCTTGCAGTGTGAAGAGGTGACAGCCTCTTTCTACTAACAAATCTGAAACACTTCCATTTCCTTATAGCTCACTGTCTCTGTTCTCAACTCTTGTCTTTCCTTTGCAGCATCTATGAAAAGCTGATCCAGTTTTGTTCAATTGATGAACTGGGTACAAATTATCCAAAGGTGAGGTGCAGTACTTTTTGCTAGCAAGGGAGTGGGTAAAAAATAATATAGGGGTGTAAGGTCTTACCTCAGGCTTTCTTGAGCCTGCTTGTTTAGAGGCCCTTGAAGGGAACTTCAGTCTGATCCTCTGCATTGAAGTGAACATTTTTGCGTGGTCCTGAGCATCAGTGCCTCCAACTTTGTTATAATGATTCTGAACAAAAACTGCTGAGGTGCGTAGGTATATGTGAAACTCCTTGGGGGCGATAGAAGCTAAGCAGCAGAAAAATGCATGTCTTATCCCAGCACCCTTTTGGCTTCAAAGCTGTTTCTTCATTCACAACGGAATGTGGTCCTATAAAAGGAAGTCTGATGTGATCTTTGTGTCACCGGGATACAAGAAGAAATCAGTAATGAATATCATCAGTGAACAGAAATACATACAACGGTTTTGAACTGGATTTTGTGTATATGTGGAAATAACCCTAATCTGACTTATTTTTTTTTCTCTAGGACATGTTTGATCCTCATGGCTGGTCAGAGGATTCTTATTATGAGGCACTAGGTAATTCCAGGAAGTCTTCTTTTGTCCTAACTTGGCTCTTTGTGTTTTGTAGTTAATTAACTGCTCTAGAGTCTTTGCTTCCTTTATAAATGGGAAGTCATTACATGCTGCTCTTCAACGACTTCATTCTGGTTGGATGTGCCTGAATGTTACTGATGCTTCATCAGTCTGGAAAGCCTTTTCATTTAAATTGGTTCTTCGATGTTTTCATCTCTTAAATCATTAATTTAGTGAAGCAATGCATTGATTAAAACACAGTAGTTAGTTTCACGGCAGTTCAATTTTCTATACACAGTATGAAGTTTTTGATTGTTTATGATGGGAAGTGTGTGAGTGAGAGAGAGCTATAGATTTTTACTGTTTCTAGGACTTCTTGTAACTTCTGATCTTTTTCAGCTAAAGCCCAGAAGATTGAAATGGACAAATTGGAGAAGGCCAAGAAGGAACGCACAAAGGTAGCTATTCAAAACCAAAAGAGATGGAGATGGGGGGTTTTGTTTGTTTCCCTGCTGAATTCCATTTTGTGGCTTTGCTGTTTCTTACTAACTGCTCTGTGCTAATATTGTTTGGTTTTTTTCCCTGGTTCTGTCCTTTCTTCTTGCATGTCTTTTTCTGCACAGGTCAAGTTGTTTGTCCTTCCTTATTGGTCCGTTACTCTAGGCTATTTACCCACTGGATTTCATTCTGTTTTGTCAGTATTTTTAAACCAGAGCTTTTAAAATGTTATTCAGTAAGCCAGATACAGGCAAGATAATGCATGAAAAAACAACTTTTTTTTTTTTTTCCTTCATCTATGACATTTTGCCTGGTGGCATAGCCTAGTTGTACCTTAATTTCCTTGCCATATCTCACTGTGAGACGATATCTGCTTTCTGTTCTCTTTGATATTGCCTTCTTGCATCTAATTTCCAGAAACGTTGGGCCTATTTTAACTTAAACTGGGCTTGTCGCAAAATTTATGTTCTTATGTACCCCCCAAAAAGAATGCAGACAGGCTTTGGGAGATTTTATTCCTGTCCTTCAGTGGTGTTACCTTTAAGAGAGTTGCTGGTGTTAACTATCTAATGTTTGAGATTGCCATCTAACCTTGCAGAAGGCTCCTTCCATATTCAATATGTGGAGGTTTTTTTTTTTTTCTTGCAGCGCATGCTGTGTCTTGCTACTTATTTTGGTTTTTGCACAGTAACCCAGGTATCTGATTACGTGCTTGCCCATATCTGCAGTTTTGAAAATACGAGACTGCATGCTGTTGTAGCTCTTGTTGCTAGGTTTCCTGCTATGATGCAGTCGCAGTAAATCGTGCAGGTAAGGACTTGTCTTGCATGTTTCTTAGAGGAAAAAGAACAGCAACTTCTAACTGTAAAAATGCATTCTTTAATGACCTGGATCTATCCTTTCTGAGCTATATCAAATGTCCATGCTTACACCAGTTAACAAACCCGTTTTTATTGCACCTGACTTAGGAGCTGGGTCGCAGGAATCCTTTATGATCATGACTTCAGTATGCTTTGGTCTGAGGTGTACATCTTTCTTCCTGCATGACAGTCAGCTTGGAGGCCAGTGTCTTACATGACATTAAAGCTGTTCTTAAAAACATAGAGAAGCAATGTGGGTTAAAAAAAAGTCTGTGTATATTAACTTTTCATTTTTATCTTCTCCCCTTTCTCCTGTGTGTCTCTCCCTTTCCAGATTGAATTTGTGACTGGCACTAAAAAGGGTACAACAACAAGTGCCGCTTCTACAACAACCACAACAGCCAGCACCACTGTGGGAGGTAAAGAACAGTTGTGACTGTACCTATTAAGCTGCAATAATGGTGGGATTAGTGCTTCCTGGAAACCCTAAAGGCTCCTTACTGATTGTGTATATAATGTGTATATAGTGTTCCTTCCAGGAGCTGAGGGACTAGCGTCTCTTTAGTCCCTCTGACCCATGGCTGTCCTTCTGCAATGCAAGCTTAGGAGACAGGTTGGGTAGTGAAGAGGTTTATTATTGGGTGAAGAAACCTGCTGGTGTTTATGGTTGTAGAGTGTTCTTGGGACTGATACATCTCAAGAGATTTGGAAAGACTGAAAATCGCTCGCCTGCCTGCAGCCTGCCTTTTGAACTGGGAGGAAGGGAGAAAAAACACTGCATGCTGTTGAGCGTGTCCTGTGCCTGTACCTGAGCAACTGAGACCGTGTGCTTTGTTAAAATTAAATGTGCTTGGGGACAGGGAGTGAACCTGTCTCCCATTTGACTAGAGTTCAGGTGCAGAGTTTTCCTTTGACTCTTGAGGTATACAGTTGTCTTTCCTCCTCAACATTTACTGCCAGCGAATGCTGAAATTAATGTGAGGGAAAGTTGTCTAGCCAGGCAGTGGTATATTAAGAGTTGACAAGACAGGGTGTTACAAAGGGATTGGTGACCTTTAACATACTGCTAATCCTCGTTTGCTTGATCTAATCAAATTCACAGATGCCCAGAAGAGGAAGAGCAAGTGGGACTCGGCTATCCCTGTAACAACGATAGCTCAGCCCACCATCCTCACCACTACTGCAACGCTGCCAGGTGTTGTCACAGTGACAACCAGCGCAAGTGGATCCAAAACTACAGTCATATCAGCTGTTGGCACCATTGTGAAAAAGGCAAAGCAGTGACTGGCGTGCTGGTCGTGGATTTTTGGACTTATTTGTCATTGAAGCCATTGTTCTCGGAAGGGAGGGGTAGCTTTCACCTTTGGTAAAAGATGACAAGATTCTTTCAAACAGACCACAGTTCCCTTTTGAAAGACTGGGGGCAGGAGCAGGCACGCCAGCTGTGTGCCCACAGGAATGGACCTCTGCCGAAAATGCCTCTGTCTCTTCTTGCTGTGGGAAGAACCAGTCTGTGTGTGTTGTACTGGAGGAAGATGGTATCTGGAGTCAGCTTATAAAAGTCAGCTTATTAAATTACTGCGTTAGGGTCTTACCCTACTTGCAAGTCTGGTTTAGGGGAAAAAAAAAAAAAGGCAGGTAGTGAAGGAATACCAATATTACCCTTTTGTATTCCAGGTCACGCTCAGAGGCTGCTAGCAGCTTGTGATATGTACCTCCCTCATGTACGCTGACTTAGTTCCACGGGAATTAAAGCAGAGACAGTTGGTCAGTGTCCATCTTCATATGTGTAGCAGAGACTTGAGGTGATCTACATCTATGAATGTAGACTCACTCTTTGTTATAGTACTGACATCTGTACCTGTGCACATATCTGTGTAGACCTTGGTGACCATGTGTTAAATAGTTGAACTATGAGGAAACTGTGCTGAAATAGTCTTGTTACCGTCTTGCAGGGATGGAGACTTCTATGCAGAACCCATAAGCTGTAGAGGTTTGACTTGTGAACTCATTTGCAAAGGCCTGTGCAGAAAACTCTTCCATTGCCATGGAATGAGGTTGGAGAGCAGATGAGCAGAGGAGAGTGTCTGATCTTAATTGTGATATTGTCCGTCTTTGTACTAGATAGTCATGTACTGTGACATGCACACATGGCAGTTACTGCTTGCTCCACTGTTGTAAAAAGTATTTTCAATTGAAAATCTTATCATATAAATCTTCTTACCTGTGTAGCAAGAAATTATTCTAAAAATGGAAAAGTCTTTAAAGAAGCCCTGGTGTCATTGATCTGTCTGCATTTCTCATCCTGGCGAGGGAGAATCCGTATCCATTTGTTGTGCTTTGGGTTACAGATACCATTAGGTGAGTATGTAATAATTCCATGAGAGTGGGGGTGGCATGAAGGTTTTTTCATGTGATGTTTTTTTTTTAAATCTGAGGCTCCAGGGGGGAGTGGGTGGGAAGGGGCGTTAAACTGATTTTGATTGGAAATACTTTTGTTGTAGAGGATGTTCTGAAATAGTTGGTAATTCAGCTGTTCTTAATGTTATGTTTTTCAAACCTATTCCTGCATCTTGAACTTCTTCAGAAGTCACCTTCTAGCGGTAGCACCTGGGTCTTTCATAAAACCTTCATCTGTAGAGGACAGTCTCCTAAAAAGGAGCTCAACAGCAATGAAGTGGTTTGTTCATTGTTTTGAGGTCAGTGGGATAAATAACTTGAATGGTTCCATTTGTGTAGGGAAACAGCTGCTAACCTGGACTTCTTTTCTTCCATGCAGTGGTCGCTCCAGATTATTTAAATGGCCTTTAATTATTAGATCATGATTTTCCAGATTCAGTAACTTTTCTGTTTCCCATTGTGTTAAGTTAAATTTCTATCCAGAACCTGCTTTTTTTTTGAGGGCATAAGCAGTGATAGGAGAGAAGGTTAGTAAGTTTCTTAAAAATCAGTGTTGCCTTTTTCAGGGTTTTTCTATATACCGCCTTATGTCACTCCTGATGCAGGCTTTGCATTTATGGAAGAAATAAGAGGTTGGCTTCCTGTTTTTAAATAATTTTAAAATGTGTTAAACACTTTGTCTTAGCAGTCATTTTAGCTTTAAAAAAATCACCTGTGTATCCAGGAATGCTCATGGGGGAGAAACCAGGGGACTGATGAGACTGGAACGTGGGAAATTGGGGAGATGGTGGAATTGCTCTTTTTTTAAAGCAATGAAATGTTGAAAGACATGAAAGTAGCAAGGTGCAAACATCTCTCCTGTTGAATTACTCTGCACTGGGCTGCTGACGTGATTCCCGCAAGGCTTAACTCCATCCGGATCCTGTGGAAGATGGTAACAGCTCTCCTGGCTGAGGGGTATCTCCTGCTTTGGGACTGTTCCGTACTCTGCAGAGGATGACACATTTCACCTCAGCTATTCAAGGTGTTTATTTCCTTGCCTTGAGGATCAGAGTTCATAGAGTTTTCAGGGGTTTCTTTTAAAGGCCCGGGGTGTAATTGTGGTGGGAAATACCAGCCATTAGGTAGCTTGCAACTCCGTAAGGTGCTTCTCCTGTCTAGAATGTCTTGTACAATTCCAGCCTGTTTAAAACTTCTATGATATAAATACCTATTTTAAAGTCCTGCTGAACAACGTGGATGAAGGTAAAAACGGTAAAACTGCAGCAAAGTGGGCGAACTTTGGGCACCAGAAGGATTGCTGCAATCATCTACTCCTGTGAATAGGGCTGGGAGGTGCGTCCAGGCTCTACGACAACATTCCTCTAATGAGTATCTTTAATGTGTGTGAAGCTGAGGTTAAGTATCTCACTGAGGTGTGTGCCAGTACACAGAAACGCAGCCTGGTGCCAGAGGTACCAGCCAGTCTCGTGCGTCCCCTCCTCTGTCCTGGCTGTAACTGGTGGCAAGCACAGAGTGGGAGAGTCTGAGACTACATCAGTTTAACCAATCTTACCAGTTAAGCCTAAATATTAATGTAAATTATAATGGAAAAGATTTTGTGCCTTTTGTAAGGACTGACAGTTGTTTGCCTAATGTGTCACGAGTCCTTGTAGTGTTGGATCAGAAATGGTCGCTCTGCCTCCTGACGGACAAAACCCCTCTTCCAAATGTAGTCTTTTCCAGACTGATTACAATGCGGTGATGTGAAAGTCCTCCCTCACTCTTGCTTCTGCTCAGTTTCACACTTTCTTTAGTAATTTGGAAAGACCATCTTCCATGGAAGCGAGTAGCTGCATCTGACAGATAATGCAGTAAAAGTAATTCTTGATCCTAACCAGGAACAACTGTGCTAGGTGAAGTTGCTTGATTACAAGGAAATATTATTTATGCACGTAGTTAAGCATGTCAGCACTGGTTTCTGTGTACGCCCTGCCATAGCCGGGGAGAGGAGCAGCAAAGGAAACGGTGTGTCTGAATAGTTTTTGGTTGGGTTATTTTTTTATTTTAGGAAAGCTGCTACCGGATTGCAGCTGAACATGAACCAGAGGAGTAGGCTTGCAGGAAGAGAAAAAGGACTTGATTAAAAAAATTGAAGTAAAACAAAGTGCCATCGGGAGCTGCGAGCATGAAGCTGGGCTCCAGCCTGCTGCTTGGCACCTGCCACCGGGCAACTGCTGGAGTTCTTGGGGATGAATCACTTAACTCCAGAAGCTACTGAACATTGTTTAAATGCAAGTATCTTACTCATATCACACATCCTGGCACCCCACCCCTTCCTCTTCCATGCGCCCTCTCCCTTCTTGCTCTGCAGTATCCATAGTCATTCCAAACCTCTGGATTTCTCTGCAGACTTTACCACCAGAGCCAAGAAATGCTGCCCCTGTGGCTCCCGCCTTGCCACGGCAGGCAGGGAGCGACGATGCCCAGCAGCTCTGGAGCAACAGGCAAATGCTGCTCAGCAGGATTTGATGATGCTGCATGCGGGGATAAGGAGAAAACTTCCTGAAGTTTTCCTCTGCTGAAGCATGCTGAGCAGGGATGGCCGTGGGGCACCTGGAGCAGCAGTTTGCAAGCTCCTGCAGTAACAGGCTTCTGCAAGGACCTGGCTGAGCCGGGCTGCGCTCTGGCAGCTAATGCCTGAGCTCTTGTGGCTGAGTGTTTGCTGTCTGCAGCGGAGAAAGCAACTTGAGACATGCATGATTTGATGGTTTGGATTTTTTCTTTCCCCCCTCTCTCCTTTCCAGAGAGCCGGAGTGGAGACGCCAACCATTGTATAACAGATTTGCAGCAAGTACAATAGCTCGCTGCTCTTGTTTATCTTGTGTGTTGCGATCGGAAGTAATAGACGGATACGCAGGTTGGAAACTACAGTTCTAGGAAAAAGCCTCTTTCCTACCCCTGAGAACCTGATGGTACAGGTTGGGGGCTTGCACGTGGCCGTGGTCGGTCAGCACACCAGGGAAAGCTGGAGGCGGCTCCAGGCGTGCAAGAGCAATGTCCTGAGGGGAAAAAGGATCCTTTTCTGGCCCGTGAAACCAGAGCCTCAGGCCCTCAAAAGGGAGGTTTGACTCATTTGCTTGTTAGAAATCTGTATGGCTGTGGTCATACCAGGGGCTGCGTGACAGCTGCTGAGCGCAGGAGGGATCTGTGTGCCGGCAAGCTGTGTCTGAGCTGCACTAAGGCAAACTCAGCTGATGCAACTAGAAGGATTTTTATGCTGCCGCTGCAATAGCGATTGCTCAGGCTGCGCTTCTGACCCCTAAAAGCTGCAGATATTCCTTCTTACCTCTCCTCCCAAGGGGAGACTGACTGTACCCAGGAGAGTAAAACCCGTCTCTTTTCCATCATTCCTTAGTCTGAGAATTATAGGCTCGTGCTCCTTGAGAATTACGGGGCTTCCCTCTGCTAACCACCTTTTAAAGCATGGGTGTCTCCTAGCTTGAGCAGGTTTGTCTTAGCTCAAACTCCACGTTCCAGTGTGTCTCGGCCACGGCGGGCTGCTCGGAGGAGAGAGGAGAGCTGCCGTAGTGAAGTCACCCTTGGCAGAGCTGGTTCTGCTCTCGCCCTCCCTTCTGAAGTCTCTTCTCTCACCTCCATGCCCTGAGGTGTTGATTTTTCTTTCCCACTTGCTTGTTGTGATTTAGAAGTCTCTCCTCCTTTGATGCTGTTGTGGGAAGGGATTTTGTGTGTTGAGGATTTGCTTTTATTTTATGTCTCGTTGGGTGCTGCCTGACCCACAGAGCAGGTGGGGAGGGGCAGCGCTTGCCAGCCCCACCTCAAACCGTAAAATGGGAGCACCTGAAGCTATGTTTTAGTTGGATTGCTGCTGTACTGTCTGTTTTACGAGAGTTATTTACTGAGACTTAAAAAAAATAAAAGAAGTAGTCTTTCTTGCGGAGGCTTTGGGCTGTGCCAAGGCTTTGCTGACAACCTGGGCGGCTCTAAGCAGCGTGGAGGCGATTGCTTCAGCCGGCGTCCGGCCAGCTGACACCTGCGTGAGCTCCTTCCCAGCTCTTCTTCATCGCAGGGGAGAAGAAGCTGTAGCTTTTGGTGAAACCACTCAGAGGGTCTTTGCAACGTGCCCAGGACGTCATCAAAGGGTGTGGGCTGCTCGCTCCTGTTAAATGTGTGAAGCCAGCAAAGCCCAGAGCTGCTACCCCCAGAGAAAGGCTGCCCGGGGAAGTGGAGGAATCACCATCCCTGGGGGTATTTAAAAGACAGGTAGACGTGGTGCTTAGAGAGGTGGTTTAGTGGTAGTGTTGGCAGTGTGAGGTTGATGGTTGGACTCAATGATCTTAAAGGTCCCTTCCGACCTAGACGGTTCTATGATTTTTGTGGAAGAGAGATGCTTTTCGTCAGGGCTACCTAAGACTGTCAAAGGTTAAAATAAATAAATTGTTGTTGAGGTGCAAGACCCACAAAGGGGCTGTGAGGTTCCACCAGAGTCTCCTCTGCCTTTTGGTGAGCGTTTACACCAGCGTCTTCATGCCTCGCTCTTACAGCACTGTTTTCCACCGCCAAGCCTTGCCATGCGCTGCTGTTCCTCTGACTGTTTATATTCAACTTCCTTCCTTTTGTTCTAAGCGAGAACCATGGACACCGATGACTTCCAATATTTAGTCTTTGTTTATTTGAAACTTGTCTTTGGCTGGGGCTGGGCTCGTGCTTTCGGTTGCCAATAAACAGCAAAGCACCAGGATTTCACAAGAAAAGGTTTTGCCTTTTCACGTAGAAGGCGTCTCTCTGTCTGTCCTCTACCATGTTTGTATGATCCAGCATCAGGAAGAAAACAAGGCTGCCTTTTGGTGCAGCGATGAAAGGTGAAGTTGCTGGTACTTTTAACCTCTCTCCTCTTTGTGTAACCTCTTATAGTGCCTGGAGACCATGACAAAAGGTGACAGTCCACCGTCTCTCCCGGTTTGTGTTGGCTGGCTCCTTGTGAGGCTCTCGCCCACACTATTGAATGTCTTGCGTGGGCTCAGCCAGCACAAACTGGGAGGGAAGGTGCGCGATCTTTCTGAAGTCTTTCAAACATAACATCAGTGTGTTTTCAGCCCTTTGGCAGCTGGATAAGATGCTACCGTAACCCTGGTAGGTCCTGGTTTCCCTGGAAGGATGTTAGGGTTGTCATAGGCTGAAGTTTTATCTTGCATCCTTTACTAACATTTTCCTCTTGTGCTGTTTCGGTGGCCCACTGACCTCCTGCTGCCGGTCCGTCCCGGGGGCAAACGGGCATCAGTGAAGTTCAGCAAAGAGATTTTCGGTACGTGTTTATGACATGAAGCATCCATTGCAAAATGACAGACGTGCATGGTTAATGCTATCTTAGGGGAAAGGCTGAGGAAGAGAACATGGGAGGATTTCATCCTGCATTTTTAATTACCTGGGTAATTATATTTAGCATAATTTGGTGCAATAAATTATGTGCACATTAATGTGCTGTAATAATACATCATTAAGTATTCCTTAAATGCCAGATAGCAGGATATTGCTAATACAGGGTACAGTGCAGCTATGGGATCAAGGATTGATTTTTCTTGTAGCAGTGTGCGTTGTTACAGAATTCAGAAAAGGAATGAATGTGCTCCAGTGGCAGGATCTTGGCTGTAACCGCTCAACAGAGACCTAGAAAAAGCTCCAGAGCTGTCTCTGGGCACACTGCGGTGGCAGGACAGAAAGAATAAAGGTTCTGTACAAGCTGGCGTGGCATTAAAAAAAGAAGAAAAGAATAAACCCTAAACCCACAAGTAATTATCAGTAATTGGCACTCGGGCTGGTAGTCTCAGTGGAGAGTGCAATAATTTCATGTGAACTATAAAAATGACTTGTTTTCCCTACTAGGGCAAAAAATTTTTAGACTGCATTGCCACGGCAGAAAAATCACTAATTTATAAATGTGATGTCCACCACGCAGGCGGTTGTGAGCTTTGGAGCCACCTGCAGTGAAATCTGCTGACCCTTCCCCTCACGAAGGCCCTGCGCTCTGTTCAAAACCGCAGATTTGTGTGGCAAAAGCCTGACCCAGCAGGCAGAGGGTATTGAACCACGGCAAAAACTTGAACTCACCAGGTATTCTTCTCTGGGGGAGTATCTTGGAGAAGTTGCCTGAAAAGCAGCCCATAAAACAACAAAATTACTGAACAAAATTGGCCCTGTTTTACCTCAAACCAGGACAAAATGAAGTCAAAACCTGTTAAATTCTTATGACTGCTGAGAATTTATAATTCCTCTCTGCTCTGGTGCCTTAGCATTTGGTGGTAGAATTGTCTTGATGTTAGAAAAGTGCCTTTTATCAGCCCTGCAAATGTCTCCTGAAATGCAGCCCAGTTACAAATCTCTGGGAAAATTCATGCTCCGTTTGGAGATCTGTTAGGGGCTGGGGGGGGATGCTTTTCAAAAAAAAGTGCAAAATGAGCATCTTAGTCTCTTCTGGTGAGTCACCGGGCTCCTCCTCACAGCTGGAGGCGCTGAGCAGAGCTGGTCCTGGTCCTTCTCCCTGCAGGCTGCTGGGACAAAGGGGAGGGAGGTGGTGTTGGGCAGCCCCGGGGCTGTCAGAGTGTCTGTAGGTGACACCAGAGACACTTGATAGGAGGCAACTTAAGCATCCTCCCTCTCTGGTGGAGAAAGAAGGACATCCAGAAACCAAGGACACCAAAGACTGTGGTGGAACCTGGCTGCTCCTAAGCTTTTCTGGTTGGCTCCAGAGCTCCTCTTGGGGAACCATCATTAAAATACTTTTTTTTTTTTTAAGTAATATATTTCTTGCTTGTAGCCTAAATCACCTTTTTGAACTCCAGCACCTGGCAGCATTGCTCACCGCAACACCCAGGGAGAACTGCGGAAGGCCGGGGTGCTGCTGGTGGATGGGACTGGGGAGGTGAGCAGACACATCTGCGAGCATCGGCACATGCTCCCCTCCGGCCTTGGGAACTGAAGCCCACCTTTCCTCCACCTGCGCTGTCCTACAACATCTGCTGCCTCTCTGCAGGTCCCTCTGCCATCAGCCCCTCAATGGTAACAATCTCTTCGCCAGCAGCCGCTGCCGTAGCTCGAGCGTCAGAGCCTCACGTCCCATCTCTCATGTTGCAGTAAATGTCTGTTGTGGTTAAAAAAAAAAAAAAAAGCTGCCCTTTAATTTCCAGAATTTTTGTTTAAGTGTAGGAAATGGCATCTCCAAAAGGGCCGGGGTGATGCTGAGATTGCCAAGCCAAGCATTCAGAAACTAGGAAATACCAGACTTCAGCTGCCAGGGCCATCTTCGGCTGCGCCCCTGCCTGTTTCCCGTTTGCTGCAGTTTTCAATGGCATGAGAACATCCTCTTTTTTCCTGGGGCTTAATTCATTTACACACATTTACTTGAGCTTCCTATTTCTTGTAGTGAAAGGAATCCAGCCCCTTGCTTTCATTTGAATCAATGCTTGGTCACCACCATTAGGGAGTCAATCAGCAACCGCTGTGATGCTGTATTTATAACTAAGGGGTCAAAATTGCCCTGCTCCTATTTTTACTCTGCGAGGAAGGCAGGAAATATGCGACTTTTTTTTGTCCGCCTGTTGCTATTGTTTGTGTTGAAGCCGGGGGGATGCAGTTTTCCTTGTGAGGATTTATCGGGGAGCTAAAATGCAGCCTCTGCCATCGCATCTGCTCCGGTACGTGTACACTCTGCACCACAGGAGGTGCGACCGGGTCTGAGCTGTGGTAAACCCCAGACTCTAAAGCAAAATGGGGCTGCGGGACAAAAAAAAATAATAAAATAACCTCACCTGAGCTCCAAACCCTCCTCTGCTGTTTCTTTGGGAAGGGGTTTTGAATCCAGCCCAGCAGAAGGGCTGGACACGGTGGTGGGATTGCTGCTCTGTGGACCGTGGTAGGATGCGATAGGAGCAGGCGCGGAGGGGTCCTGGTCACGGTGCTACAAGGCATTGCGTTGCCCCATGAGCCGCATCTATTGCAGGTGAGGAGTGGGCTGTCATGGTCATGCCCTGGATAAAGCGGGATGTGGATCCGTCCTCTTTGTGAGCCAGGTACTGCAGCCGGGCGGGTGTTGCCACGGCAGAAGCTTACCTGATATTTCAGCTAGGAGCTACCCGGGGGCTGGGGTGACACCCCCACTCGTGCCAGTGGGAAACTTGGAAGAGAAACACCCAGCGATGGGGTGAAGCTGAGCAGCGGATGCTGCCCATCGCCCACAGCCCCCTCCGTGCACCCTCCGCATGGCGGGACACCTTCCCACCACCCTCCGCAGGGGGGGACACCTTCCCACCGCCTGCTCAGCCCTTTTCCTGTGGGACGGTGCATGTGCGGAGGGAGGGTCCGGGGCGGCTGTGCGGGCTGTGTGCCTGCCCGTCCAGGTGTGCGAGGGAGGAATGCCAATCCCTGAGTCACGGGCACCCCCGCCTCCCTCCCCGGCTGGGATAAAGCTTGTCCTCACCTGGGATCCGATCTCATTTATTGCGGCTCCCACCTTTCCTCCCCATCAGCCCCCCGGGAGGGAGAGGCGGCAGCTCCGGGTTGGTGAGAGGGAGCGAGAACAAAGTTGATATTTGACTGGAGGGTACAGAAATCAGCGGGGAGGTATGTGGGAGCGCGGGCTGCCTGCCCTCCCCGCCGCACTGGAAGCTGACTTTTAACCGGAAAGAGAAAAGGGACAGAAAATAGAGAGGAGGGAGGAAAACAAAAAGAAAGAAAGAAAAGGCCAAGGCTGGAAATCAAGTCGCGGCAGCAAAGCAGCGCGTTCCCCCTCTGCCTTCGGAAGAATTTCTTGGCTTGGTGTGTGGGTGCCTGTTATTCGGGCTGCGGCAGAGGATTTTGACACTGAGTCAGACCCAGCGCTAATGAGGTTTGTGGAATTAATTCATCTGTGCTCTGTAGCGTCCGGCTTGCTTTAATTTCGCTGTGTCAATTAACCGGGGGGTGACAGAATGTGCAGGGCTCCTTGTGCAAGCAGGTAGGCAGGGCACGGAGTGAGGGAGTTCAGCTCCCTGCCAGCTTCTTCCCCGTTTTTCCTCTGGTTTTGGTTGTCGGACACGGTCTCGTGCCTCTTGGCCGCTGGGAAGGGCAGTGCTGGTGACGGAGCAGCGCTTTGCAGGGCTGCGTGGGGCTGTTTTTCTCTCTGAAGGTATTTGGGTGGAGGGGTCGTGGGGTGGAGGTGGGGGCACCGCGGTGTGGTAAGACAGCGCGGAGCCCTTCGGGGACTGTTTGTTGCAGGTTTCAAAGGTTGCCCTCTCCGTCCGCCCCGCTCCCGGGGGAAAAGGCGGCTGTGCCTTGGGGCTGGCACCCAGGGAAAGCTTTCGCGGGTGGAACTGCCCGAGGTCGGCCGGGCTGCGGGTGGCTCCGGCTCGCTGAACCCAGGGGGGCCGTTTCGCAGAATGGGTGACTGCATGTAAAACCCCTGCAAGGGGGGAGCGAGGGGAGGGGGTATCCCTGGAGGAAAAGGCCACGGGGGAGTTGGGGGTTCAGGGTGGGCTCTGGGGAACCTCAGGTGTCAGGGTATTTGTGAGCTGGTGGATCTGAAACAGGTGGGAACTGGAGAATTAAATGGACTGTGTGAGGGAGCTGACAGGGGTGGGTTAGGTGGGGAGAAAGGTGATGAGGAGCGGCCATGGAGGGGAGGGAGAGGAATGGTGTCTCATAGGGCCAAAAGAACAGAGAATGTGCTGGGAGCAGCACGTCAGGAGGCACTGCGGGGACGGGAGGGTCCCGGGGCTGTGCCGATGATCGGCAGGGTCCCAACCTTCCCGCCTGCCCCTCAGGATTGCCCCCTGCCCAGGCCGGGGGGCAGAGAGAAGAGACCGCAGCTACCGGTCCTTTGCTGGCAGCTCTGTGGGGGTCCCCGGTCTGGGTCCCACTGTGTTTTGTCCTTCTCTGGAGGATACCGAGGGCCGTGTCTGGGGTCTGGAGCTTGACCTGGGACCTGAGGTCCTTCTTCTTGCTGGTGAAAACAAATGGTGCTGCTCACACACATCCTGCTGGCTGCAGAGGCACACCTGGGGAAAGACGGGAAATGGATGGGGAGGACAAACGAAATCAAAGACAAATATGATTTTGTGTTTAAGTGATGCTTTGATTTGCGGGTCAAGTTTTTGATAGTTTTCTGGAGGTCTGGCTCGATAATTTCCAAGTTTTGGAGCACAGCCCCTGGGACCTCTGTGCTGCCGTGTGTGCTGGGGAGGGAGTAGCCCGGGGAGGGAGGGAGGGAGTGTGAGTTGTGGTCCGGACCCATGCGCCTGCAGCCCTGCCATGGGAGGAGAACTGAGCCTGCACGAGCTGCCGTGGCTGTCAGGATGCTGCCCATGGGGGAGCAGGACCGGAGTCCCCCTGGGGAGGCACCCATCTGCCTTTCTGCTTTGCCTCCATCGCTATTAGCTCTTCCTCAGGGCCCTCAGCTGATGCTGATCACAGTGACCAGCACAGCCTGCCTGCGTGGCTGTCCCTGGCACACAGGGCAAGCAGATGCTCCTCCAGACGCCTCCCATCTACCAGGGCGTCAGTGCCCTGCCCCATCATGCATGGCCCCAAAGCACCCCTCGGCAGGACGGGGCGTCTGCAGCCACTCGAAGGGCGATGCCCACTGCCAAGGGAGGAAAGGCTGTGCCGGGGAGCTTGAGCATCTCCCTGGCTTTCCCGCTTCTGTGTCTCCAGCCTCTGGGTGTCCCCCATGTGGCAGCTGGGACCAGCGTCCCACCATGGATGGGCTTGTTGCTCATCGTTCATGTTGCTCCTCGGTTCCCCTCCCTCACCCACCCCAGGGTGATGCCCAGCTTTAGCCTCATCCTTCCCAGCATGGAACTGCTGGAGTTGGGGCAGGATGGGGAGGGGACAAGGTGACGAAGCTCTGCCACTCCAGCCCTGTCCCCTGTTTCGTTGCTCCAGCGGTTACTTTGGAGCATCCCCTGTTTTGGGGAATGAGCTGCTCAGCCCAGGTTTCTCCAAGCTCGGTGTGTCCTGGGGTCTTTCTGGAGCAGGTTTGTTGGCTGTGCCAAGGCACAGGCAGGGGCTGGGGGAGAGGGAGGAGACCAGGAGGAAATGCCGGACGGTGGTTTGGGGCGGGGTAGGATGTTTGTGTGCAGCCAGGAGCCGCTCTGCTTCGTTCCTTGGTTTTGCACGACTAAACTGCTTTGTTGTTGTCATAATGAAAATCCAACCAAACCCCTGCAGCTTTTCTGAAGTGGAAGTGGCGTTTTCCTTTCCAGAGGACGTTTTTGACGCTAAGGGGTGGCCGCTTGTGTATTTTTGCACAAATATTATGGGCTGCATTCCTGTGGCCAGCAGCAGCAATGCTCTGGGCCACCAACACCCTGCACGCTGGTAACTGCACAGCTAAATCCTTGGAGGTTGGCGGCTCACAGGGCAACATGATGTTAACATTGAGCTGAGTTTTATGGCCTTTTATCTCAGTGCTTGAAAAGACATGACAGCAGTTTATGTGTCCAAGGCCCAGGGTGTGTCTGTCCATCCCTTGGTCACTCTTTCTTGACTTGTGATTAAAGGAAGATGAATTAGGTCTGTGCTCTGAGGCGACCTTGGAAGATAGGCATGTGACTTGAGTAACACAGTCCTGTGTATTCAATCTTTTCCTCGTGGCCTTTGCTGTGATGGGAGACGGGATTTGCTGACTGCTCGGGGGATGTTTTTATTGTGTTTATCCTTGATGGGCTCAAAGGACTTCCCTACCCTTTCATCTCATCTCTAATTGGCATCTCCTCATGTCTCTGTAGTGCCGGTCGCTGCGGCTGGCATGACTCGCTGGGGCGGAGCAAGGGAAAAAGGGATTTTCCTGACTTCAAAACCCACCCATCTCAGTGGCGAGGGACACGGTGTTTGCCAGCGAGTGGTGATGTGAGGACTTTTGCTGAAGGAGATCACGGGCATGTTCAGGGACGAGGATAACTGCCGGCCTCAGAGCCAGCGCTGGGTCTTGGCAAGGGGGACCCCTCAAGCCAAACCTGCAAAGAACCTGAGCTGGGGACGGTTAGTCTTGCAGGGAGCTGTGCTCAGGGGCCACAGGAGGAAAATAACAGGGATTTCCTCGGTCAACTGGTACCTTTTACCTGTAAGAAAAACACCAGGTCCTTATGAACAGCAAAGTTTCTCTGGGTGTCCCCCACAGAGAGGCTGCCCTGAGGTTTCCATATATCTCACCTTTCAGCTATGGAGGATTAATTACTGTGTGATAAATCCCTCTGGGCGCAGCTGATGATATATGAGATATGAACATCTTGTCGTGCGTTACCTGTGTATCCAGCGACTGCCACTGAGAACAAACTGCGAACACCAAGGGAGATGTCCCCTGGTGTCGATGCTGTGTTCGCTCATGCCCTGTGCTGCAATTGTTTGTGTGAGTGCTCAGCTTCGTGCGTTCAGTGTACTTCCATTGCTTCAGTGGCCGATGCAGGATACAGTGTGATCCAATGCTGTTGATACTAGAGCGGATCTTTCCAGGGGTTTCCCTGGGCCCCGGGTCAGGCTGTTAGTAGCTAAGTCACCAAGTGACCAATCTCTGTGCTGGATGTCCCCCGGGAAGTCAAACATCCTCACTGCACACAACAACTATTCCCATTTTCTTTCCCTGGTTTAAGTATTTTTAACATTCTCTTCATTCATTTAGAGTCAGGACTTAGACAGCAAGAAGCTATAAGACATTTCATTTGCATCTTCCAGAAACAAGATACTTTAAGGATGTCTTTACATCAGATTTTTTGCCTCAGCTGTCCTCACTTGCCCTGCTGGGGTGCTGGAGTCAGAGCCACTCTCCAGTACTACAGCCGCAGAGCTCGACTTCCAGCTTTGTCTCTTCTGTTTACCATGTCCAGATGCCGACTTCTCGATGGCACTTACAGTTTTCTGACAGCCAGCTAATAAATCACGGGTGGATGCAGGGACGATGGTTCACTCTGTTTAGGATTTGGCCTCTGGATCCACACAAGGGGTCCTGCTGCGCTGGACAGGACAGAGGGGAGCTGCCGGGCTCTCAAGACCACGGATTCATTCAACAGCTCCAAACCTTGAAGCCCGGCATTTCCCAAGGCCTCACCCTCTATTTATTGTTGGTTCAACCATCCTGGAAACTCTTAGTGTGATAGGAAATAGCTGAAGGGAGGTGTCTGTTTTGCTTTTGGGGAGAGATGTAGACAGTTGCTTTGTCTTCCTCCCCTCTTTTTTCTTTAACCTGCCAGGAAAAGTGAGGTCTTGACCTAGTTGGTGCTTGCACGTGTGGACGGCGCTGGGCTCCAGCTGCCCGACAGCCTGCACCGATCCCGCTGCCCTGGGGCACCCGTCAAGCCGGGCACCCTGACTCCGGGGTGCAGGGGTGCTGTGGCGTGGCAGCTGCCCTGCCCTGGCACTTACCGGGGACTTTGAGCCTTTTGTACATGCCCAAGCAGAGGACAAGCCGCTCTTGGTTTTGCTTTTGCGCCCTGCCCTACTGAGATCAAAGATTGCTTCCAGGCATCGGCTTCCCCTGGGCGGGCAGGGCTGTCCCACCCCGGCGGGGCTGGGCAGGGGCTCTGCCGGAGCTGCCCTGATCGTCCCCGTGATCGTTTCCATCGCTTGGCTCTCCGCAACGTAGTGATCCATGTGTTTCAGGAGGAAGAGGATGGATGTGCTTCCACAGCTGCGTGCCAGGCTGCTCCTCCTGTCCCTGCTCTGTGCCACCAGCCTCTGCCAAAGGAGCAAAAGTGAGTGCAGCTGTGGTAGGTCCGTCTGTGGTCTCGCCTTGGTGCTGCCCCATGGGGACTGTGAGCACCCCTCCTGGGCTCCAGAAACGCCGGTCCTCGTGGATAAGACCTGTTGTGTGCCTTTCCTCATATTTTCTATCTCCCTGGTATTTGGGACCCCTCTCTTGCTACCCCACTGCTGTTCTGTAGCCAGCTGCTGCTAACCACCCAGGCAAACCCTCCACCAGCTGCCCCGGGAGTGGGATCAGCATTTCTCATGCCCTGCCGCCGCTCACTCTGTTTTCTCCGTTCCTGATGCCCTGATCTTTCCTGCTAGATAACCGCTGTGTGCTGTCCCGGGCCAAGAACTGCACTGAGTGCATCCAGGTAGACAAGGACTGCTCCTTCTGCACCGACGAGGTGAGACCTTGCAGGGGAGCCCGCTGCTCCGCATCCCACCCTGCTGACGGAGGGATCCCACCACCCCCAGTGAAAGCTGGGAGGGAGACCTGAGAGCAGGGTCAGCTTCTTGCTCCAGCTGCTCTCTGCAAAAAGCCGATGGGAAGTGCCAAAATGTGGGTTTCCTTTGGTGTGGACAAATGGGGAGGAAGGGGAGTCTGGGGCAAACTTGCAGGAATACGGGGGTTTATCAGAAAATGCCAGTGCGCTAGATCTGAAACAGTGTGTGCAAGGGATGGAGGGAAAGTCTTATCCCAGACAAGCCAGTAATTCACTGGTGGTTTTATTTCCCTGGTGCTGGGCGACATTGGCTCTTCTGTGCAAGACTTGTCCCCATCTCTGCCCCGCTCCTGCTCCCAAAGGCTCACTAGTGGTCTCAGCAGAGGACCCTGACAAGAGCCTTTCCCCCTTGCACGGAGGATTTGCTGCTTTCTGTGGTTCTAATGATGTTCTCGCCCCCTTGGCAGAGCTTTGAAGAGCCTCGTTGTGACTTGCGGGAGAACTTGCTGCGGTACGGCTGCAGGGAGGCCAGCATCGTGTACACCAGGGGCGAGATGCACACCCAGCAGGTGGGTGCTGGGGAGACAGCTCTTGCTCGACCTCTCCTGAGGGGTCCCACCATTCCCAGTGTCCTTCATGTCCTCCATCCTCCTCTACAAACTTTAGCAGGAAAAATAGAAAGTCCAGACCTCTGTTTATGTAGGGTCTACTCAAAAGCAATGCTCTGCCTTTGCTAGCTGATGAATCTGTTGGCAACCAGCCCTGATTGCTTAGGGCTGGGGGGGCTTTTCTGGCAAAACAGATGTAAGCAAAATGCCATGGTGTGGAGGAGGCGCCCAGCTGGGCACGTGTGGACATCGGGGAGGCTGCCTCGGTCCCTGGCTGTATGTGGGGGAAGGGAGCGTGATCATCGCTGCCTTTCCACTTCCCACATATCTCCCTGCGTCTTGCCTCCTCCTCATTGCATCTGCGCAGGAGATGGAGTCCATCCCCTTCACGTCACTCTTCCTTCACAGAATATCAGTATCAACACGTCCCTGCACAGGACCCAGGTGTACCCCCAGGGCATGGTCATGCGGCTGCGAGCTGGGGAGGAGATGAGCTTCAACATGGATGTCTTCCAGCCCTTGGAGAGCCCTGTGGACCTCTACATCCTCATGGACTTCTCCTACTCTATGTCTGATGACCTGGATAACCTCAAAAGCATGGGCCAAAAACTAGGTGAGACCAGAGCTGGGAGAAGAGGGGAGCCAACTCCTGTGCTGACGAGGGCAGGCAGCTCACTGCTGCCTGTGGCTGTGAGTTCTCTGCCAGGACCAGAGAAAGGGATGCAACTGGCCAAGGGCTGAGAGGTGTCTGTTTTAATTTGAGTTTCTTATTATCGCTGCTTTGTGTAGCTTTGTGGGGGGACGTCTCTCCTGGCCCCGCAGGGATCATCATGTGTGCTCTTTCCTTTCAGTCCAGGGTGGGGGCTGGTGCCCTGCAGAGTTGATCTGTGCAGTGGCTTTGGCATCTTGAACCTATAGGTGCGGTGTGTACTATTGCAGAAGCTCCAGTCTTGGAAAGGGGCTACCAAAGGTGGTACAGGTTTCTACCCCAAAAGACAAGCCCCAAGCCCAAAGAGCTTAAAAGTTGACAGTTTGGGAGCTTATCAGAGTTTTAACTAAGACCTGACCAACAGAGAACGTGCCCAGGAAAGGACTTCTTTCCCTGCAGCAGCAGCCTCACAGACATGTCTTTATTCACGTGTCCCTTCCTTCCTTCCTCCTCCCAGCGGAGTTCCTGCATGCCCTGACCTCCAATTACACCATTGGATTTGGCAAGTTTGTGGACAAAGTCTCATCCCCTCAGACAGACATGAGACCTGAGAAGTGAGTGAGGTCAATGGATCCCTGGGATGGGAGCAGAGGGGAGGGCAGGCACCTTCTGTTTCTCTGTGGCTTTCCTGATCTCCATCTGCGGTGTGAGAGCCTCCTTCCATCTCTCTCCCTTTCTTGCCAATGTCTCCCCTGGCCTCCCTACCCTGTGCTCAGGGCCTGCTGTAGCATTGCACCGATGCCAGCAGTGTCCTCCTCCGCTTTCAGACCTTCCTTGCTCTGCCACAACAGATTGCACATCTTGTCTTCTCCTTCACCTCTGCCCTGATCCATTCTACCCCTCAGTGCTGGTGGCTTGCCAACTCAACTCCATGTCTTCCCTTGAGGGACTCCCCAGCCCCCAGATGCTCTCCCACACTTCCTCTCCTTGCACCCAGGCATCCCTGCATGCCTTTGCTCCTGTCCCCTGGAAAAACCCTGCTCTCCCATTCTCTCCTAGGCTGCGTGAGCCCTGGAACAATGCCGACTCCCCCTTCTCCTTCAAGAACGTCATCCGTCTGACCAGCAACATCAACTACTTCAGCGAGGAGCTCAGGAAAGAGCGCATCTCCGGCAACCTGGATGCCCCTGAGGGCGGCTTTGATGCCATCCTGCAGACAGCTGTTTGCAAGGTGATGGTGGCCAGGGATGCAGGAGCCGTGTGGTCAGGGCTCTGCTTTTAATGAGTGGATCTTCTTGATACTGGGTGATGAGCAAAAGAGCTGCATGCTGGGCAGCTGACGAGACAGCCACGGAGCCCAGGTTATATGTTGAGCTACAGTCCGTTCTTGCCCTCCCAACCACATGCTCCCAGTGCCAAGTTGTTTTGTATTCCCAGTTTTTCCTAGGTGTTAGACCATCTGTGTACCACTGGTGTTTGACCCCCAGCACGTGAGTCGCTTGCTGGGCACCCTGCATGTGCTCTTTGCTCTGTTCCCCTTTGTGCCCACAGTGGTGAAACTCTGCTCCCTGGAAAACAGCCTGCTTGGGTTTGGCCGTTTGGCTGAGGGGTGAGCACAGCTCCAAACATGTCCAGAAAAGCTTGGGCTTGCCCCCTGTGTATATATGTGTCTGGCACTGAGCTGCTGGGAGGCATCCTACGCACTGGGGGTACAGATCAGGGAAGCAGAGACCTGCTGGCTTGGATTCCCAGGCACACGTAGCTGGTTGTGTTTGCTGCAAAGCGGAGGTGTTGCCTTGCCTCTTGGGTTTCCAATTCCCGCCAGTACTGGCCTGCCAACACCTTCGTGTGCTGTGCAGTGGTTTGGGGGGCACAGAGATAAAGGTTCCTTCTCCCCCCTCCCTGGCTGTAGGATAAGATCGGCTGGAGGAAGGACAGCACTCACCTGCTTGTGTTCTCCACTGAATCTGCCTTTCACTATGAAGCTGATGGCACCAACGTCCTGGCAGGGATCCTGGCGCGAAACGATGAGCAGTGTCACCTAGACACCAAAGGCACCTATGTGTATGACACCAAGCAGGACTATCCCTCTGTGCCCACCCTGGTGCGCCTGTTGGGCCAACACAACATCATCCCCATCTTTGCTGTCACCAACCACTCCTACAGTTACTATGAGGTGAGGAGACCATGGTGGCGGTGCCACATGGGCTTACCTTTCTTCCAGGACCATTGCTCCTCTGCCTGCAGCTCGGCTGTGAGGAGAAAGTGTTCTCCCATCTCTGGTCCACAAGTGCTAAACCAATGCTTTGACACTTTGGGAGGGTGCCATCATGTGTTGGGGAGCTGCTCTGGGTCATGGGAGGTCTCAGGGTGTATTACTGGGGTGTGGGGATCTGGGCTCCTGGAGGTCTCCCTGTGCTGGTGTCTGTTTCTTGTAAACCAGTGGAGACGTGGAACCAGAAAGTAACTTAGGTTGGAAGGGGCCTTTGGAGGTCTCCAGTCCAAACCCTGCTCAAAACAGAGCCCACTTCAGTGCTAGAGGAGGTTCCTCAAGGCCTTGGCTCAGGGGGCTCCTGTCTCTCTGCAGAAACTGCACAAGTATTTCCCCATCTCTGAGATTGGAGTGCTCCAGGAGGACTCTTCCAACATCGTGGAGCTGCTCCGCACAGCCTTTGAGGTAACGGTGCTCTCTGGGGCTTCACTCTTGCTCCCAGGGAAGGCAGAGGGTGGGCACCTCCTGCCCAGGAGAGCAGGCAGGAGGCACGATACGGCCTCTCTGGGGCAGGCCGTGGGGTGGTCACAGGTGTACTGCTGAAAATCAATGTTGTGGTTATCTTCTGCCACCCAGCGCATCCGCTCCAAGATGGACATCCGTGCTGATTTTGTCCCCAAAGCGATGAAGACAGAGTTTACCTCCTCAATGTATGAAAAGACAGAATCTGGCTCCTTCCACATCACCCGTGGGGAAGTGGTAAGTCCTTGGATGGCCCTGGAGGGAAGGCACGTGTGAGGAGCTGAGCCCTCCGCTGCATCCCTCCTTCCTTCTTCACACAGGTTTGGGCTGGCCGAGTCTAGCAGAACTGGCTCACCTCTGTGGCATGTCCCTTCCTTCCAGGGCAAGTTCAATGTGCGCCTGAAGGCACTTGAGTACGTTGGCGGCCAGCATGTCTGCAGCCTCCCTGAGAAAGACCGGCAGGGAGTTATCCACGTGAAACCCACATCCCTGAGTGACAGCCTCAAAATAACAGCCTCTGTCATCTGTGACGCGTGTCCTTGTGAACAGGTACGTGGGGGTGCATGCTGCAGAGAGGTGTCCTCCTCCTGGCTATCGTAGGGTAGGAATGCAGTGGCCGGCATGTGTGGGTCCTGCTCAACCCCTCACTGTTGCTCAGCGGAGGCTCAGCCTGGCCAAGGAGATCTTCACCACTGCCTGTACCAAGCTGGGCGTGTTGTCCTATGGCAGAACTTGGTCTTGTGGGCAAAACTTTACCCCTAGATCTGCCTTTCTGATTCCTGAAATTGTACTGGGGGCAGCTGAGCCCATTCGGCAACACCTCTCTTCTCTTACAGCAACAAGAGGTTAACTCACCCAAGTGCAGCTTCCATGGGGACTTTGTGTGCGGACAGTGCCTCTGCCACCCAGGCTGGTAAGGACTTCGACCAGCTCCGTACACCTCCTGAGGTTCCTGCTGGTCTGGGGATGCACAGGGACACACGCTCATGCCCTGCGCATCCTGCCCAGGACCCTGCTGTCCTGTGCTCTGCTCCCACCTCTCTCAGCACCATCTCCTCCCCACCAGGCGAGGGGACATGTGCGACTGCTCCCCGGCATCGTCCCTCAATAACGAAGCCTGCATCCGCCCCGGGGATGTGGAGCCGTGCTCGGGCCGGGGCGAGTGCCTGTGTGGGAAGTGCCAGTGCTATTCCGAGGACCTGATACAGCGCTTTGACGGGGCGTTCTGCCAGTACGACGTCCTGCAGTGCCCGCGCACCTCCGGCTTCCTCTGCAATGGTGAGAGCACCCCCACCACCCCCAGCATCCCCCAGCTGTGGGATGTCCTGTGCCTTGCTCCATCCTGGTGGCACAGGTGGGGTGTCCCTGGGCTGGTGGCACTGGCCTGGGGGGGGTGCGTGACCGGTGATGGGCTGCGGGGACTCTGTGCTTGCAAACGTGCAGGGAGGATGCTGTGGAGTCTATTTGCAGCCCCTTTGGACCTCAGAGAAAGCGGGAGAGGCACAGACAGGGCCAGGGAGCGGCACAGCACTGGTCCCTGGGTAATGTCTTCTCTTGGCGTTGCAGATCGGGGTCGCTGCTCCAAGGGCGCGTGCGTGTGTGAGAGTGGCTGGGAGGGTCCGGGCTGCGAATGTCCCACGAGCAACGACACCTGCATTGACAGCCGAGGGGTAGGTCCTGCCCTGCCTGCACGAGGGATGACCGGACCAGGCAGGGCTGTACTAAATTGCCCTGGTGCCTGAGGCTCAGGGCCACTGGGAGCTGGCACCTTGCTGACTCCCAGTGCCGCTGTCTACGATTGCTCTCGGATGCTGACTGTCACTTCTTTGTTCCCAGGGCATTTGTAATAACCATGGGAGATGCGAATGTGGCAGATGCATCTGTGACAAGGCTTCATTGTACACCAGCTCCACCTGCGAAATCAGCTACTCCCTGGTGAGGCTCAGCCTGGGGTCCCCTCTGGGTTTGTCACTTCTCCTTCCCATCCAGCGCCTCCAGGGAAGGAAAGCAAAGCAGAGATGAAGACACATCTCGGTCAGGAACAAAATCCTGAGCAGCGGTCAGTCTTGCCTGTCCTGCCTTCAGTGGCCAGGAAGGGTCTGGTACGGGAGCTGCTTTGCAGCCATGGGCTTTCTTTGCCCTCCAGTTTACCAGCAGCAACTGCTGAATGTCTATCGGTGTTTATCTGCACACTGGTGGAGGGCAAAGGTTTGAGGCTTGGCTCCTGGCTCGTTCTGATTTTCCTCAAGACTGGGAAAAAACATTTCATGGTCTGGTGCCTCAGTTTCCCCGCTGACAAACACGGGCAAACACAGTGGGAGTGGAGAAAGCTGGCTTGGCCATATTTTGGGAGGGCCACCTAAAACCCTTGAAGAAGATCTAAACACTGCCCAAATGCAGGCTGTTGGTATAAAAGATTCTGGAGCCAGCTGTGGTGGACCCCTGGTCTTATAAATCCTTCGTTAGCTGCTTGTTCTCTGTGATTCCTCTTTTGGACCTTGCCCTGGCGCCAGGGTGAGGACGTGGCATTGCCTCTCCAGCTCTGCCTTTCAGAGGCGATGTCCTCCCTCGCTCCCCGTGGGCTGTCTCCTGACCATCCCACCTTGTGCCTCTCCCCAGGGCTTCCAGGCTGTGTGCGAGAGCATCCGGGACTGCGTTCGCTGTCAGACCTGGGGAACGGGCAGCATGAAAGGGAACTGCAGCACGTGCCACCTCCAGATCCAGATGGTGGAAGAGCTGAAGAAAGGTACCGGGAGAAGCAGAGCTGGGTGCAGACACATGCGGTGTGTCTCCCGTGGGCCCTGCCCCATGTATGTGTGTGCATGTGGGGCTGCTCCCCAAGCTTTTCCTGGTCCTGATGACTATGCAACCGTGTGCCCTGTCTCTGCAGAGGAGGCCAGCGAGTACTGCTCATTCCAGGATGAGGAGGATGACTGCACGTACCACTACACCCTGGAGGGAGACCCCACCGTCCTCCCCAACACCACTGTCCGCGTGCAGAAAAAAAAAGGTAAGCAAGGACCCGGCAGGAGGGGATGTCCAGCCTGGGGTCTGGATCAGCATTCACCTGCTCCACAACACCTCTGATCCTGTTTTGTCCCTTCGCTGTGTCCCTGGGCAGGGTCAGCTGCAGGCGGTACCTCCCTGCCTACCTTCCTGTGTGACAGGGTGGGTGACATTGGCTGCCACATGAACAGCAGAGGGTAGAGAGTAGCATCCTTGGACACCAGCATCTTTAGAGATCAGTGCCTTTTCACTGCTGGCGCGGGCAGGGAGAGATGCGGGGTGCTGAACAGCCCCTTGGGGTGGCTGGATGTGAGCAGAGAGGTGGGATAGTCCTCCCTGAACAGTACTTTTCATTGTGAGCACCAAGAGAGAAGTCCTCAAGCTTAACTGGGCTGCTCCATCCCTCAAAGAGTTGTGGTCCAGCCTTTCCCCTCTGTCCCTGCCTCCCTGCTCCCTCCCTGCACACCCCACGCCGGGGGCTGATGCCCAGGACTGACGTTGCTGTCGCTTGCAGAGTGTCCGCCGGGGAACTTCCTCTGGCTCATCCCGCTGCTCATCTTCCTCATCCTGCTCCTGGGGCTGCTGCTGCTGCTCTGCTGGAAGTTCTGCGCCTGCTGCAAGGTGAGTGCCTCGGCCGACTGCCCCAGCCCAGGGAGAGGACCCAGATAAAGGCCAAAAACATGACAAATTTCCGGAATCCACCCAGCCTCCAGCATGGCCGGATTGGCAGGGGTTGGGTCCCAGTGGTATCCAGCACCCCTGATGTTGCTGACGCAAGTTGCTGCGGCATTTTCCCCACTGAAGGGATATATGGCTAAAATCAGCTTCCAGAGCCCCATCCATCCACTGCCCACACCTCCCTGCTGATGTGAATCCTCCCAGCTGGAGATGTGGTGGGGGGTTGCCCTTGGCCACAAAGTGATTGTGTCTTTGGCCATTTGTTTTCTAGGCTTGCCTGGCCCTGCTTCCCTGCTGCGCACGAGGTACCAGCCCTTGGAACAGGGGGGAGAGGGATCTGTGGGGTTCTCTGCCTTCTCAGGTTGGGGAGGGGTGTGTGCTGGGATAAGCGTCCTTCCTCCTCCTCCTCTCTTAGCTGGGGAGGTGGATCAGGGGAAAAGCTTCCAACAGAGACCATGAGCCAAGGAGCCCCTGAGCTGCTGCTCCACTGCTCCTCCCTGCCCCACGCCCTTGTGTGTCCTACTGGGAATCCCGCTGCTGGCTCTCCCCTGACCAGTGTCCCTTGTAATACCTAGTTGGTGTGATGTGCTCTCCCCACACATGGACACCCCTAGCCCTCTCCATTCCACTCCACTCCTGACACCCCAACACCCTTAGCGTTGTGGAAGCCCTAAAGATTCCCCAGAACAAAGTCTCTGGTGTTGGGAAGTTGATGGCTGCATTGTCCCAGTCTGCCCAAATTCTGACACTGCCCTTGGTTCTGCAGGTCGCACCGTTGGCTTCAAGGAGGACCACTACATGCTTCGCCACAGCCTCATGTCCTCCGACCACCTGGACACCCCCATGGTCCGCAGCGGCTCCCTCAAGGGTCAGGACATCGTCCGCTGGAAGATCAACAACAACGTTCACAAGCAGCAGGGCTTCACATCCCTCGCTGCCGTCAACCCCAAAGATCTCAGTGAGTGCCACATCTGATGAACAGTGCATAGAGAAGATGCTCCTGATGTATAAAGGACACAAACCCTTGGTGGTGGCCCCCAGCTCCAGCAGCCATAGTGTTACCTCTGAGCCTAATTACAAGGGGGGGTGTCTTCCTTTATCTGCTTCCATCCTGGGCGAAGCAGAGCAGCACGTTCCTGTGTGCAGCCCTCTAGCAGGACGGGTGGTAGCCTTGGGACCTCCTGACAGCTTGGCCACGTGGTGGATGTCTTGGTCCCATCAGCTCAGTGACCTAGCCTTGACTTTACTGCCCCATCAGTCCAGAGCCACCACTGGGTGCTGTTTCCTTTGCTGGATCTGGCAAAGAGCTTCCCAGTTAGCCCTCCAGTTGTCAGAGGGTTTTCTCTGCTGGTGCTATGCGGTTTGGGTGCTATTGATACAGGATCGGGACACTGAGCGTCAGGCATGTCCCCGTGCTTCCAGCTTTTGGCTGGGTTATTTCTCTGACCAAGAAATAAGGAGTTTGACTTGGGAATTTCTGTTTTCAGTTCCCTATGGGC
This sequence comes from Ibidorhyncha struthersii, assembly GCA_013398815.1. Lineage (NCBI taxonomy): Eukaryota > Metazoa > Chordata > Aves > Charadriiformes > Charadriidae > Ibidorhyncha > Ibidorhyncha struthersii. The sequence continues at coordinate 310,772 of VZSZ01007278.1, read as the reverse complement.
TGTCTTTGAGGCTGACACGGCTTTTCACGCAGAACCTGGTGAAGCCGGACACCCGGGAGTGCGAGCAGCTGCGCAAGGAAGTGGAGGAGAATGTATGAGCCTGAGCACGAGAGGGACTTGTGGTGGGACTGGGGGACACCACGCTGGGGGGGTGTCTGTGATGCTGGGGAAGGGGGAGCACCCCTTCCCTGTGAACCCCTGCAGCTCTTGAAGGGAAGAAGCACATTTTCCTCTTTCTGAAAGAAAGCACAATTTTTAAGATCACAATTGCGAGAATTATCAAAGCATCATGTTGATGAGATTTGAGGTTTGCTTTGGAGCATGTGGTCTGAAGCTCCTGTTTGGCTTCAGTTCGCAGCCTCTTGCCATGTCTTGGAGAGAAACCATGTGGTGATCTCTGCCTGCCAAGCAGGGAGGACCCTGGGGTGGCCAGAGGGCTCTCGTGTTTGCTGGCAGCAACATCTTCTTGCTGAACACATCCCTGTTCAGCCAGGGATGTGTTGTGAAAGTCTCTCTTGCTCCTTGCAGATGAACGATATCTTCAAGCACATCCCTGGCTGCCACAAGCTCCAGCAGACCAAGTTCAGGTGAGTCGCTGGGGGAGACACCTCCTGCAGGGCAGGGTTCCCCCAGGGCCCTGCTGATGAGGGAGCGGACCTGAGGGATGGGGCGTGAAATCTGGAATGCCCGGAGGGAGCGTGGACTGTGAGACATTCCCGGCACAAAGCACAAGCCCAGTGCGGTGCTTCACCCACCCAGGGCTGCAAAGCAGAGCCTACTCAGCTGTGTTGATGATCTCGGTTGCATCTGGCTTTGGACCTGAGACTCTTACAGGCAGGGACAAATCCTGGTGACATGCTGCTCAATGGGAAAATTCCCATTGACTTCAAAAGTTGTAGCCCTGTGCAAAGTTAGGAGTGCCTGCAGCAGGACGGAAGAGTCTGGGAATGCCAGAGCTGAGCAGGGAGTGTTATCCCCTCCCCATGGCTCTGACCAGATGTGATCTTCCCTGTGGGCATGTTCCTCATTACATTGGGAAGCCCAGGGGTGGAGGGAGCAGCCAGGCAGGAGGGAACGTGTGATGGGGCCACAGGTTCTGCAGAATGGGTTGGCACCTGCAGGGCAGCTGCCGCAGCTCAGACCTGCATGGGGCTGTGATTCACATACAACTTTGTCTCCCCAAATGCGTTAGTCAGTCTGACTTTTTTTTTTTCCTATTCTCTCCCTGCTGCCCCGCCCCACCCCAGGTTACAGCCCAATTCTGGGAAAAGGTAAGAGGAACTTGCAGTCCTCTCTTGTGCTGCTTCTCCTTCTTTGTACACACGCGTGGGGTGGGTGACTGCCCCATGCACTCACTAGCCCCTCCAGCTGCTATGTGAGATGAGCAACCCTGTCGTCAGCTCTTACTGGGCTTTCTCTTCCCACCGGTCACAGGCAGGATCACACCATTGTGGACACAGTGCTCACCGCCCCTCGCTCAGCCAAGCTAGAGATCATCAAAGTGATGGAAAAGCACGTTTCCCACGAGGCTTTCAATGACCTGAAGGTGTCACCGGGTTATTACACTGTGACCTCAGACCAAGGTAGGGAGCAGAGCCCAGCGCTGCCTCCTGGCTGGGCAGGGGGGGTGTATTTCCCACCTCTCACCATTGCCCCTTTCCCCAGATGCTCACGGGATGGTGGAGTTTCAAGAGGCTGTGGAGCTGGTGGATGTCCGTGTCCCACTCTTCATCAGGGAGGATGATGATGATGAGAAGCAGCTGCAGGTAGAGGCCATCGATGTCCCCACTGGCATTGCAGAGATTGGGCGCAGGCTTGTCAACATTACCATCATCAAAGAACAAGGTGAAGGGCGTTTATGTTTGAGTGTCCCATGTCCAGATGGACTCAGGTGGTTTCTAAGGAAGGCGCAGCCTGCATATATGAGCTCCCCCAGATCACAAACCAGAGACTTGCTTGGTGACTCCTATCTTAAGTCACCTGCATCTAAACTAGCGCATCTTTTAAAGCATCCAAAGGAGGGTCATCATCCCTGGTGACAGAGACCCAAACATTTGACCCTCACAGGTTTAGATGCTACCAATACCATGGCAGATCCAGGGTTGACCATATGCCTCTGCTGCTCTGGTTCATAGGTTGCTGGAGTAAAGTAAACCTCTTTGCTTGGGGCAGGTAATGTCCTGAGCAGTTTGCCTCCGCTTTCCGCCTGGTTGTTTTGAGCGGGGAGCACAAGTCAGGAGCGGTAAAGTCTCCATCCCATGCAGTAATACTTCATACACAGTTCAGATCCATAAGTGATAGGAACTCTGTTCAGGGAGGACACCTGCATGTTTGTAATGTGATTCTTCATGTATTTCCTCTACACATTCCTTCTCTCCTGCCCCTTCCAGCCAGCAGCCTCATCACCTTCTTGCAGCCAGCCTATTCCCACAGCCGCTTTGATAAGCTGGCCAAGATCCCTGTCCTCCGGGAGATCATAGACAATGGGAAATCCCAAGTCACCTACAGGACTCGGGATCTCACCGCCAAGAACGGCAGGGTAAGGGTGATGCTCCTGGCCTTGGCAGCCAGGAACAAGTGGGCACAGAGGGCTGGGAAGGAACCGACCCCAGAGCTGCAGAAGAGCGGTTGATCGGGCTCAAAGAGGGATGTGGGTGGGAGAGGGGAGAGCCAGGGCTTGAAGTTAGCACAAGGGCAGACATGCCTCTCCATCCCTTGCTCCCTGGGCCTCGGGGACCTGAGAGGCTGCCTGTACCTCAGGCAGAGGGTACCAGCTGCCCCCTGAGCTGTGGGCACTGGAAGGCAAGTGGTGATTCACTGGGAGACGAAGGGGAGCTCTCTGGGAGCCTTCTCATGGATGCTGTGGGCTTCAATCATGCACCTCTTCCTTCTCCTTCAGGACTACATCTTCACAGAGGGTGACCTGGTCTTCCAGCCTGGGGAGACCCGAAAGGAGGTGCAGGTCCCCTTGCTGGAGCTGACCGAAATAGATACCCTCCTACACAACTGCCAGCTCAAGCAGTTTGCCATCGACCTCCTCCATCCCAAGTACGGCGCCAAGATCGGCCGATACCCCCAGACCACGGTGACCATCGCCGACCCAGGTAGGGGCTGGCAGCCAAGCGGTGGGGAATGGCAGCAGGGGGTGTTGGACCCCCATACCGGACCAGCCCACCCCGAGGTGGTGTACCGAGCTCCGGCCCTGCTCCTCAGCCAAAAAAGCGGCTGTGAGGAGGTTCCTCCAGCTCCGACTGATGGATTTGGACCTCCCTCTAGAGGCGTTAGTGGGTATAGACAGTGGGTGGGAAGAAGATGGATAATCAACTTCGCAGTAGGAAATAGAGTGGATTCTTCGTTCCTTTTCCTTGGGGATTTGAATTAAAAGTTATAAAAATAGGGGAGAGGCGGGACTGGCCATGAGCTATGCTTGGTGGTTCCTGTGGCCGGCCAAGCAAAATTGTAAGGGTTGTCATCAAAGTGGGTCGATAATGTAAAGGTATTTATCACAGTACTGGTCATGAATACTGGGGGTACAAGAAAGTCCCTTGTCACTGGACCGACCAGAACCACTTCAGGAGCAGGCACTGGGGCTGGAGAGGCTCTAGAGAGCTCTCGGCTGGACTTCGTGGGCTTCCAGGAGAAGCAGCTGGGTGACTCAAGAAGGCTCTGCCCACCTCCGTCTTCTCTCATGCCTGCACAGGGCAACTGATCGAGGTGTTGGAGCATTACTAAATACATTCAGACAGAGCTAATGATTTTCAGAGGCAAGAAGGTGGTCTCATCATTTATTCCTGTCTAGGCAGCCTGTGAGAAGCAGCAGGAGGTGCAGGATTTGGGGGGGGTCTGAGCCCAACTCTCATGCCAGCTTGCTGTGTGGCTTTGGGGGATGTCATCACCAAGCGCCTCAGTTTCCCTTCCCTACGATGGGGATCTACCCCTCAGAAATGCTTTGAGAGGCTCACTCAGGATGGCAGGGCAGTGCTGGAGAGAGGCACACTTCCTTCTTTCCCTTCGATGTGGGGGATCAGCACTGATGTGATCTTTCTTCCTTGTGTCTGCAGAGGTGGTGGATGGTGTCCCCTTGATGACTGGCCTAAGCCAGGTCTCCCAGTCCCCCAAAGGCCGCCTGAGTGCACCGCTTAATCCCAATGCCAATGCTCTCAGCTCCAGGGAAATTCGCTTCAACTGGTTTCCTCCACCGGGAAAACCTCTGGGGTACAAGGTAAGGGTTGAGTGGATTGTGGGGGAAGGAGTGGGGCCCATCCTGTGGGTGTTTCACACACACAGACATTTGTGCCAAAGGGATGGGGAGAAGATGCCCAAAGGAGGGAGCAAGCTCACCCCTTCTGGCCTCTCTATCCTTGAGGGACCATTTGTGGGATTTGCAGGAAAGATTCCGGGTGGGTTCATCTCCTTTTCCATCACTTACCATGGAATACCCAAACTGTTCTGGCCTCCCATTTCAGAGAAATGGCACAACACCCTGGCTTTCCCAGAGCAGATCTAATAAGAGATGGGGAATTTCTCCCCCGTTATAGTGAGGATCTGAAGGAATCATGGCTTGATCTTGCTTTGCCAGGTGAAATACTGGATCCAAGGAGATCCCGAGTCAGAAGCCCGTCTCATCGATGTCAAAGCACCATCAGCAGAGCTGAATAACCTCTACCCCTTCTGCGACTACGAGATGCAAGTGTGTGCCTACAACTCCATGGGTGAAGGGGCTTACTCCGACATCATCCACTGCCGCACACTTGAGGATGGTGAGCGACTCTGCACTTTGCTTCCCACCATGTGGGAGCAAGTTGGTGCCAGTGCACCCAGCGTGGGGTCAGGACTCCAGCCCCGAGCTTCTGATAGTTTTGGGGACAGGCACGGAGCGGCCCCCACTGCGACCCAGCTGTGATCCAGGGAGCTCCGGGTGTCTGTGTGCTCTGGCTTCCAGCTTGGGGTAACCTGGGCGCTTTGCTCTTGCCTTTCCAGTCCCCAGCGAGCCAGGCCGCTTGGCTTTCAATGTTGTGTCTTCCACCGTGACGCAGTTGAGCTGGGCTGAGCCTGCAGAAACCAATGGGGAGATCACGGCTTACGAAGTCAGTTATGGACTCGTCAATGAGGACAATGGTAAGAGCTCATGTTCTGACTGGGTCACTCCAGCAAGGCTGAGGGGCTGGAGTACATTTTCCACAGGCTGGGCTGGTCCCAAGCAGCAGCAGGACCAGAATGACTCCAAGTACATTTCTTGTGAAAACTGTGATCTGGAGGGGTCACTTCTTGACGGAGGGAGTATAGAAAAATCACCACTCAGGATTTAATCCTGAAAAGTCTGGAGCACTCTCAGTTCCCATTCACTTCCCATAGTGTTTTGTGTTGATTTTCATCTTAAAAACTTAGTTCATAGATCTAGGCGTAGAGCTAGGGTGCCAGGAAAGTGCTACTTAGTGACACAACAGCAACAGGAGACTTCTGCTGTAGGTTGAGTTCAGCATTCAGTTTGGGAATTTCCCCGAGACGATGTCATGCCTGTCATGAGCAGCCAAAATAGCTGCTGCATCTTGTCCCAGAGCCAGGCTGTGTCCTGACACCAAACCTCAGCAAACCTGTTGGCCAAGGGTGGGGTGCTGTAGGGTCCTCTCTGCCTCGTGACCTTGCGGGTGATAAGCATACCCATATTTGCAGTACCCATTGGCCCAATGAAGAAGGTGCTGGTTGAAGACCCAAAGAAGCGCATGGTGCTGATAGAAAACCTGCGGGAGTCCCAGCCCTATCGCTACATGGTGAAGGCCAGAAATGGTGCTGGCTGGGGACCTGAGAGAGAAGCCACCATCAACCTTGCTACGCAGCCCAGGCGCCCAATGTCCAGTGAGTTACTGCCCTGCCTGGGTGGGGAGCAGGGGGGGCAGGAGCAGTGCTGGGGAGTGCTCCCCATCACCTCAGCTGCTTCTCTACATCCTGCTTGCTCTGCTGCACCAGCCACCGTGGTGAATGCTGAAGGCCAGCCTGAGTGTGGGAGGCCTGTGTGGTTTTGAACTGCTTGTCTAACGGCACTTTCCACCTCTCCTCCAGTCCCCATCATCCCTGATGTCCCCATCATTGATGCAGAGGGAGGTGAGGATTACGACAGCTACCTGATGTACAGCGCTGATGTGCTTCGCTCTCCACCTGGCAGCAAACGTCCCAGTGTCTCTGATGATTCAGGTATGTTGCTCTGGGTTTTGCAAAGGCCATTTTTAACATTATTTTCCTTAACAACGGCTTTCAGCAATGAGCTTCAACGCTCCTTTCCTCCTCATGGAGATGGGGAGATCCAAGTCATGGAGATGATCAGCCTTTCCAAAGCACAGCGGTTGCATCCATGGGAACACTTGACTAGTCATAGTGTAAATAAGACCGGTGCCTCCTTGTCTTAGCCACGAAGCAAAGAGAAATCTCAGCGTGGGGTATGAGAGGAGCTTTTCATGACCCTTGCTGCTCATCTTCCCTTCCTGTTGCCATTTGGCTGGACCACAAGAGTTACTGTCAGCAAACAAGCACTGGCAAGGCACAGACCTCTGAGTTCTTTGGATGCTCAGGGTCTTGGCCAAGACAACAGGAGGGAACTCACCAAGTGCTGGGAAGGTACTGGCCTCTTTTCCTCCATCACTTCACTCTCTGAATGAGGCTGGCTCCCTTGTCTCGTACTGGGACAATGAGGAGAAGATGGGCCACAAGTGAAATGATGAGGCTTGTCAGTAGGACCTGGGGGAGTTCCCCAGGACCTGGGATCTGGGAGCGAGTCCCTGGTCCTTTAAGAGAGCAAAGTAATGGGAACGCCAAGAGTCCGACCATCCCAAGTACACACCAAGGAGTGAGGAAACCTCTCCTGAGCAGAGGACAATTGTCACAGACTCTTCATGACAGGGACAGGCATGTGGTGGGACTGACTCTCGCCTTTTGTTGTGATGGACACAGGGCTGGAAAACAGCCATGGGGTTGAGGAACCCCATGCATGTCGTATTCCCACCGTCTCCATCTACCAGTCGCATGATGGTTGCACCACCTGAACTCATCAGCCAACACTTGGCGAGATGGGCTGTGAACGGGTGTCGTTCCCACTGGCACCTGCCCCTTCCCCTCCCCAGCAAGCAGCACAAAAGCAGTGGGTAGCCCACTCTGTCCCCTGCAGATCATGCCAACACCAGTGCTTGCATTGTCCCAAAAGGCTCCAGGTGGAAATATGTGCAGTTGCTGGGAGAAGACTTGGATCTTCGCCGCATCACCTGGAGGCTCCCACCTGAAACCATTCCCCGCCTCTCTGGCAGCAGCCGCCTCTCCTCGGACACTGAGGGTCTCCTCCAAGAGGAGGACAGTGACATGGCTACTGGCAGCCTGAGGAAGAGTGGGACACCCCGGCCCCAAGCAGGTGAAGAACGGCTTCGTTACAGCACTGAGTGTCCTGTCTCGTCCTGCTCTGAGCCGAGGGGCTGGCAGATGGGGTCTGCCCCAGTACGTGTTCCCTTCCTCTCCTTGTGTTGCCCATCCTTGTGTTGGCGTGATGCACTGTTCACGTGCTGTAGTCTGCTTCAAAACCTTGTCCTGGTGTGTCTCCTCACAAGAGTGTCAAGGTAACCCCCATCTCGGCATGGACTTGGGAGCCTGCTAGCAAGTTGCTTCTACAAAAGTCTGGACCTTCGAGGCAGGAGCAAACTGAGATGATACCTGCTAAGTGGCACCTCCAAGGGCAGCTCCTCACCTTAATTAAGTGCCCTGAGCTTCTGGGACAGATCTGCTGGACTGTTAAACAGAAATCACTCTTTCATGGGTAGCTGATCTCTCCTGGCCTGCTGGGAAGGGTTGGGAGTTTGTCAAGGACCAGAACCATGGATCAGAGTTTGCTTTTCAGATCCAGCTGAGATGGGATCCAGAGTGAGATTTGGAGAAACTGCCTCCATAAAGGGCTGTTTTCCTTCCACTTTCTTTTTTAATCTGAAATTATAAACCTGTGCTTGTGTCAAAGGAGAGATGTAAGAGAACATGGCAAGAACCACAAGGCAGTGCCCCAGCGAGGCCGAGGTCTGGAGTTACCTTGGGCACCATGGGTGTCTCTGGTGCTGGGTGTAGAGCAAAGTCTCCATTTACCTGTTTGTTTCCCCATCATCGTGTTGGGTGGTTGTGGCTTGTTCTAGATGTAGCATTCCAGAATGACCTTCCAGAGGCCGAAGCCGGGATGCAGCCAAGGCAGGGTGCACCATGATGCCTCCTGCTTCTTCCCCGTGGAAACTGGAGCAACAGCCCTGTCCACAGTCATGTTCCTCATGGTGTGCCCTCTTTCACAGAGCACTTGCTGAATGGCCGGGTGGACTTCTCCTTCCCTGGCAGTGGCAGCGGCACACTGACGAGGACAACGAACACCAGCTACCACCAACTGAGCTCACACATGCAGCAGGAGCACAGGGTGATGGGGAGCTCCTCACTGACAAGAGACTACTCCACGATGCTAATGGGGCACGGTGAGTACTGTGGTGATGGGACCTGTCCTTCCCTTCCACCCCCATGACTGGTTTTAGACCCATGCCCTGCAAGTCCTGCTGGGGTGAGGACTGTGTTCACAGCTAAGGGGGCCTGTGAACCAGAGATCTGGAAGGGCATGTTCTCACCACTGACATGTAGGTGCTTTGCTAAGGCCACCCTACTCCCAGACCGCTTTGGAAAGTGTTCCCATCCCTCACATGCAGAGTGCTCGGGAAAGGGAGCTACATCCTTATCCTCACACCATGAAGAACTCTGGGAAGAGCAGATGTGTCTTCTTCTAACTCTATCCAGCAGCATGTTGGTTTTCAGCTTTTCAGCTCCGTGCATGTACATCAGCTGGCGCTGACAGAAGGTTGTTAAAAAGCTCTTCAAATCTGAGCCTTAAAAAGTTCTCTGTGGGACGCAGCACCTGGGCTGAACCTGCTCTGAAGTCTCCAATGGTGTTTTTCTCTTTCTTTTGCACTGCTTCTATAGATTACCCGGGGAGATTCCTCCCTCCCATCCATGAAGATGCTGGGAGGACAATCCCACGGCCCCGGGATGTGGGTTTCAGGAGCAGGGCAAAGGTGAAGGGTTACTACCCCAGCACTGGCTTTCGGGACTCTATAATCATGACTGATGGGTCCGCGGGGATTTGCAAGTACATAGGTATAGCTCTGTCCAGTGTCTCTTCCCAGCCACGCATCCCATAACAGCCAAGCCACCAGCCATCCATGAGCTGTTGCCATTCACTGTTCCCCCTAAACCCTCTCTCCATGGCTTGCTGTGTGCCACACTGATCTTACTTTTGACCTGGATTGTGCCTCCACTGCACCACCTTTCCATTTGCAGGTGACTTCAGCTGTGTTTCAACCCACCTGGGCTGATTAACACTCACCACCACTGCCACTGTGCTCTAATGGGCTGATCAGCCTCATTGACCCCATCCTCTTCATTCCTAACAAGCTTGTTGTTCTCAGTCTTACCCCACAGGCCTTTGCAGGACTCTTGGGAAGAACGTGTGCTCCATACGAGATGTCCCTCTGCAAGCTCCCTGGCCAAAGCCGATGTCAATGAGGGGCTTCAGTCCCTGAGTGTCACCTGGGAGGCTGCTGTGCTCTTCACAAGCTTTGTGTCCCAGTGAGCTGAGCTGGGGGGAAACGAGAGCACCCAGTCCTGGTCCCAGCTGCCTCCAGCCCCTTGAACACCCTGGAGGTGTTGCATTACTTTAGCAACAGACTAGAGCCAGTCTTAAATGAGCAACATCTGTCTGTGAAGCTTCTGGCAGCCTAGACAGGGTGCTTCAGGGTCAGCGAGGAGGGCTGCGCACAGCACCTGAGCCCCTGCTCTGTTCTCTCTACCACAGGGGCATGAAGCTTACCTTAACTTGTCCCACCCAAGCTTAGCACCCCAAGGCCATGGGACGTCACTGTAGGTGTGCAGAGCCAGCCAGTCCCCCCTCATGTGATGGGCCAGCTTGCAGAGATGACATCTCGCCATGTTCTCCCTGGACCATCAGGACCATCCCACGCTTGCATGGGCCACTCCCTCTTCTCCCCCAGCCCCCCTTAGCCCACAGCCTCCCAAATCCCCACCCTGACATTCCCCTTTTGTCTCAGACTCCAGGCTGCCACCGGGCATCCCCGACACCCCCACACGCCTGGTGTTCTCTGCCCTGGGACCCACCTCCCTGAAGGTGAGCTGGCAGGAGCCACACTGCGAGAAGGAGGTGCAGGGCTACAGCGTGCAGTACCAGCTCCTCAATGGAGGTCAGTGAACAGGTGGTGGGTGCCCACCAGGCAGTTGGTGGTGGGAGCTTCTGGTCATGGAAAGTGTGGCCAAGGTCTTCTCTTGGGCAACTGGCTCTGGGTTGACCATGCTTGAGCAGAGGATATTGGATCAGATGTCCTCCAGAGGTCCCTTCTAATCTCTACCATTCTGGGATTCGGGGCCTGGTCCCAGCTCTGATTTTTGTGTAGCCTTGAGGAAACGTCTCAGCTACCCCACAGCTCTCATTCCCCATTTCTGCTGGGGGGGGGGAATTCCTGGGGTTGCTTGTGGAGGAACCCCTCCTCCAAAAAACCTTGGACTCCTTCTCCACAAGCCCCAACATCTTAGTTGAAGGTTTTTTCATCAGGTTGGACTTGGAGGAAGGATTACAATGAAAATCTCTTATTTTCACATGAAAGTTGGGGCAGTGTTAGTGAAAATGTTTTTCTCTTTGGCTAAAAATTCCTGAGTTTTCAAGAAGCTGTTGTTTGTCCCAAGCCTTTTTTGGAACATCATCTCATCCTGCACTAGCAGTTGTTGGTTGCAAGGTGTGATGGAGGTGACTGGGGAGGGGCCCCTGGATGACTTTTCCAGGCAGTTTGTTTGAGGTAGAGTTTAGGTGAAAGCCATGGCACTGTCTTTGTGCCTGCAACATGGTGCTGATGTCCCCCTTCCCTGTGCGTCCCAGGAGAGGTGCACCGACTCACCATTCCCAACCCCTGCCAGAACTCGGTGGTGGTGGAGGACCTGCTGCCCAACCACTCCTACATCTTCAAGGTGAAGGCACAGAGCGAGGAAGGCTGGGGCCCTGAAAGAGAAGGAGTCATCACCATAGAGTCTCAGGTGGACCCACAAAGCCCACTCAGCCCTGTACCAGGTGAGGTGGACGGGGGAAAGGGGAAAGGTGGCACTGATGTTTCTGCTGCTGTCTGCAGTGGTGGCCTTGCTGTTTTCTCACTTACTACATCCTGAGCTCTCCTTTTTTTCCTTTCTTTTTGAAATAGGATGTTCTTCCCCATGTGCTGACCTTCCACTAGCTGTCTAGATAGCTCAGACCTTTCAGCTTGTTTCACAAATGCTGCATGCAGACCCCTCCCAGGCTCCTCCTCACCACCTTCTGTGATACTGACCTCTCGCTTGTGCCCCTGCAGGTTCACCCTTCACACTGAGCACACCCAGTGCCCCTGGACCACTGGTTTTCACTGCCCTTAGCCCTGACTCCCTGCAGCTCAGCTGGGAGAGACCCCGCAAGCCCAATGGGTCCATCTTGGGCTACATGGTCACCTGTGAGATGCTGCATGGAGGAGGTATGGTATCAGCTTGTGGAAGACCGGTTCCCTGTGTAGAGCACAGGATACCTCCAGCAAAGGCAGCAACTTGCTGCATTTTTGCTGGGACCAACAACAAGCTGTCTGCTTACATCGGTGCAGTCAAACTGGGGACGTGAGGGTGATTCCAGGCCTGGGAGCTGCTGGACCCTGATGCTTTGTGTCGTTGTGTGGCCTGGTGTAAGAAATGTGGTGGGAAGAGGAAAGAACTGTAGCTTATTACAGCCCAAACCCAGTGGAGGTTGTTGAGGATCAACACTGTACTAAAATAGGGATGCCTCAACCCTTAGTAGAACTGGGGGGAGTGATTGTATAGTCTACGGGTGGCATAAAGCTTAGGGAAAGGCAAGACACCAGCCAGAGTTGGAGGGAGTGTGTGTAGAGGGACCATCACTCCTGTCTGTCTTCACCACTGGTATCTCTGTGTGAATTAGGGGAGCCTAGGAATATCTGTGTCGAAGGAGACAATCCAGAAACTACCCTTACTGTGCCCCACCTGAGTGAGAATGTCCCATACAAGTTCAAAGTGCAAGCCAAGACCACCCAAGGCTTTGGGCCAGAGAGAGAAGGCATCATCACCATCGAATCTCAGGATGGAGGTACAGTACCATGGCTTTGTGGAGGTGGAAAGATAAGAAACGTCTCAGAGCAGTGAACACAATTCCTGGAGTCCCTTTCCAGCTCTGGTGGTGACTCCATTTTCCATGAAAAACATGGAGACATTGTCTTCCATGAAGACAATGCTGTGCCTTGTAAGCACTGTCCCAGTCCTGATGCCCTGAATGAGGGAGGATCATGAGAACCTGCCAGTGTTCAACTTATTATGAAATTTCTGTCTTATGCCTGGTTGTATACATACCTGGAGGTAGCTTCTTACACTGCCCAGGTGTAAGACCTTCCCAGTCCTCCCAGTTCCTTCTAAACCTAGCTGTGATATCCGCAAGAGAAATCTCCTGAGCTGACTGTTGGTGCTCACTGTGCAGGGTTGAGGGATTGGAAGTTCCTTGTTGTTTCCTGGCTGACTTGTCCCTTTTCCTTCCCCCCAGGCACTTTCTCCCAGTTTGGAGGACAGCAGTACATGAGAGAAGTGTACAACTTCCCCACTGAGTACACCACCAAAACCAGCATCAGCCATTCCTCCCTGGATCCCCACTTCACAGGTAGGTGCTCGCTGTCTGCTTTGAAACCCTTGGAAAGCAAAGGATGACTCTGCCTGTCCAAAGGTCTGAGGGTGCTTTTACCTCAAGTGGCAAAGGGAGGGAGGGTCCATCAGGTGGGATGGATGAAGAGGACCAGACCCTTTCCTACACCATGTCCCTGCTCTGCCCCAGAGGCAGTTGCAGTCATTTCCCCGTGTGCTGCCCAGTCACAGAGGGAATGCTGAGTTTTCCAAGGACTATCACTACGGACCAAATCATAACTCTTCCTGCAACGTTAGATCTTTTCAGAGCAGGTAAAAAACACAGAAGTGTGATGACCATATTTAATTACATCAGTGTAGTTGTCCCATGTTGTCCCCCTTGAGTTCAAGGACCCGTGGGCTCACACTGCAATAGGGAGAGTTTGGGAGCTGGTAGGAAATCCGTCTTATTGACTGGCATAGCAAAGTACTGAATCACTTGATCTGGAGAGGTTTTCCATCAGTGAAAGTGGTATTTAAGGAGAAACCTCTGCCAGGAATCATCAGGTAGAGCAGATCCTATTCCCTGTGACCCGGTACTTAGTGGGGTGTCCTGACCACTGCGCCTCTCGTTGCAGACGGCATGCTAATGACAACCCAGCGAGTGGAGAGCGCCAGCAGCACCCTCACCAAACAGGTCACCAAAGAGTTTGTGAGCCGGACAGTGATGTCCAGCGGGACCCTCACCAAACAGATGGAGAGGCAGTTCTACGAGGCCTGAGCCAGGGCAGGCTGCCTGCCAGCGGGACGCCGCCGTTCAGGTGGCAGGACTTTGTGGAACGATCCAAGGGTGCTTCATCCAGTTGCTGCTGTGGTGCCTGGGCAGCTCCTCCTGTGGGCACTCCTCCATGGCACTTCAAGCTCTGGACCTCTCCTTTGCAGCCCAGCGCGCTCAAAGCTCTGGCACAGTTGGGTCATCAGGTGTGTGCTTCAGGGCTTGTTCACCCTGTCCTGCTCTCCAGAGACTCAGTTCTGCAGGGTCCACGGCGACATCTTCCATGAACAATCACCGCTCACTCCAGTACCATTCTTCAATACCCATCCCCATCCAAATACACCTGCAACTGGAGAAATTCTGGTGTTTCGATGGCTCCAGCCTCCCCAGGTAAACGGAATGGAATGATTTATTCTCAGGTCCTCAGTTTCGAGGGGATTCCATCTGACAACATCCTGCTTTATAGAGGGTCATCATTTCCATCTTCGCTTTGGGCTCTCCGGCAATTTGGCTGCCCACTGGAGGTGGTTATTTGTTCTGTTGGGTTTTTGTATGAGAGCTGCAAGGTGGGGGTTTGGGGTAACCTGTGCTTTCTTACTGCACTTACTCATGTGTCTTCTTCGCTGCTAACATTTGGTACCACGATAGCAAAGTATAACCTTTCATTTGTATAGCATTACTCGTGATGGCTTCTGATGCATTTTTTTTGCATACAATATTGTACAGTTTCCGTAGTATATATATAAATATATATAAATGTATTTTATTATTTTATAAAAAAAAATGAGGTGGATGAGATCTATGCTGAATATTGAGGCTACACTGGAACTGCAGCTGCTGAGAAACATGAATAACTGGAAGAAATTAGTTAAGGGCTTGATCCAAAGGTCGCTAAACCCTGTGGAAAGCCTGTCGATGAGCTGGTGGGCTCTGCAGTGACTCCAGCAGAAGGATGCAAGCGGCCAGACCCGCTCCCTGCACAGCATCCACCAGCCCTGCACTCTCCAGCCGCAGCACATGCGCAGAAGGGCCAGGAGCTGCCTGGAGGAGAGGGATGGGGATGGCCCAGGCAGCGGTGCCTGGGGATGGGAACAGTGCCTGGGATTTCTTCCACGGCTGATGTGGAGGGTGTGATACTTTTGGGGGCAAAAGATGTTGGGTATCTTTTAAAAGCCCTTTTGCCCAATAGCAATGTCCCTAAAGGGAGCTGTCACCCCTCAGTAAACAGAAGGGAGAAGCACGCCAGGGAACAGCAGGCGCTCTCATCATCCCGAGCGAGCCTCTGAGCCGCCTTCAGCCCTTGGTTCTACCTGCCCTTGAACGGTGCGGGGCTGAGCTAAGACCTTGCTGGGCCTCGTTTCCTGGCTCTGGGCATGATGCCTGGCATCCCTCTGCTATCGAGAACAATTGGGATCCATGACTTGCCGAACAGCGCGTTTCTCTGGCTTGCTTCAGCTGCACGGAAGCAGGCGAGGAGCCTGCCGAAAGCCAGGATCCTGCCCGAAGCAGCAGCTGCCACCGTTGTGGATTAGAGCTTCCAACCAAAACAGCAGCTGCCTGCTCTCCCTGGCAGCATCACCGGCCTGATTTCATCTGATGCTGGACCTTGGCTGGTTTGTTCTTTTTTTGTTGTTGTTCTTGGGGTTTTTCTGTTTGGTTGGTTTTTTGTTACTGGAAAGAAGATTTTTCCAGCACTGACACCACCGAGAGCTGCCTCTCCTCTCCAGGTTGTTCACTTGAGGATGGGTTGTACATGTTTGAGCCAAAGATGCACGTGGGTGAGTAAAGCCCCCAGAAGTCGCCAAGACTGCAGCTGGAGCTAGGTCGGTTTTGCACTTGGTGAAGTATCTCTTGACCCAACCCTGTGGTTTTACCATGCCTTCAAGAAGCCCTTATTTTTCCTGAGCAAGTACCAGTAGCATTAGCCTGCCTGCCTGCCCTGGTCCCGTCTCACCTTTGTGGTGGGGGTTTCCTCTCCAGCTGACGTGTCTCCTCCAGCACAAGGACTCTGGGACCCTTTCCCTGTGCTTTGTGGTCCAGGGTAAAATGCTGAATATCGCCTAAAAAGGCAGCCTCACTTCCAAGCATTTTGACCAAAGATGATCCTGTTATCCAAGAGAAGAGCACAGCTGCTGCTCTCCAGGGTGTCACACCATCCCCACGTGCAAGGCAGCTGCGCACCTACCTGATGCCTCGCACTAGAACAGCCTCACTTCTTAATTTTCACCTGGTCATTAGGGCTGATGGTGTTTCAGCCTTTCCAAGGTGGATGCAGCAGCCTGTTCTGACAGCGGGTCGTTGATCAGAGGGCTTCCTCTTGCACTCAATAAATGTTTTCTCTACAGTCTGCCTCTTCTCTTTTCTTAAAAAAAATATAAACATATAATTAAAAAAAAATCATCACCCTTCCATCTGCAGCAGCAGATGAAGGACACGTGTCAGAAGCAGATACCCAAGCAGGGCTTCTGCCAAGCATCGGTGCCTGCTGCTGCTCCACTGCCATCCCCTCCTGCGGCTGCAGCTCCAGAGGCACTACTGGACCACGTGTCCCCGGTAATGGTAGGTTACACCAGTGCAAACTGGAGTTAAACCAGTCTCGTCTGGGGAAAGGTCCCCAGTGAATGTGGCATGAGAGCTCGGCTCAGGCAGGTACAGAACGACTGTGCAAATATTTTGCATTTATTAGGCAAAAGATGCAGGCAGACAAATTGACTCCCTTGTGAAGCGAGGAAAGCAGTCTCCTCTCGGAGGGAGGTGATCCCAGCCCAGGCGAGATGGTCGCTCCTCTACAGGGACAGCACCTTGGCCCCTCCGGAGGGTTTGGTGAGGTAGAAGGTGGCTGTGCCACTGTATTTCTCCTAGGAGACAAGAGGAGCAGTAAGTGCTGGTGCTCCAGCACTGTACTACGCTGCAGCAAGAGCCTGGGCTGGGGGATGCTTTTGGGCTGGTGCAGGCAAGTCCTGTCAGAGCTGGGGGGAGAAAGGCCCTGCTGGTCAGCCCAGCCCTGCATCTGACCCAGCTGCCTCTCAGGCTGGTTTTTTGGGGACAGTGTGCTGTCCTGGCCGCTGCCTGGGGTGCCTTGGTCCATCTGCAGCACGGGGCAGGGAGGCTACCAACACATCCCCAGGCTGACCCTCCAGCAGCCCCTTAGGGACTACTCTCTGTGACTTTTTCCAACCCCTTTCTGACCCTGCTGATGCTGTCAGCCTCCATGGCCTCTGGGGACAGCAGAAACCTCACCGCCAGCTCTGTGCAGTGCTTCCCTGGCTCTGTTTTCCTCCTAACTCACCCAGTGGTCGCTGGTTCTTATTTTGGAAGACTTGAGGGTCAGTTCCACACTCACACTACCTACCCCCTTTGTTGTTTTGTAACTCCCGGTCACATTCCCTCTCTCCCAGCTTCTCATCAGACAGCAGAGGCACAGCCCTTTTGGTCTCTACTCATCTCAGACACCTTCCTCTGCCCGTTCTTCATCCCCTACACTATTTACAGGGCGCACCATGACCTCATATAGCAGCAAACCAAGGCTCTGCCTCATTTACTGCCCCCATCTCCTGACACCCCTATTTTGCTGGTGTTTTCAGCCACCACTGCAGGCTGAGCTGCTGATTTAGAGAACATTGATGACAGCACTGAGATCTTTCCTGGGCTGTAACTGACGGTGTTAAGCTCAGCATTGCCTAAGCTCGGCTCAGATTACTTTTCCCTAGAGAGATTTAGCTTTCCTGAAGCTCACCCAGCACCTCTTCACTGACTTTCTCAATACAGTGAGGTCCTTGGGCCGTGCCGTGCGACCAGCACGATGCTGAACTGCCTGCAAGAGCTTAGCATCAACAGACTTGGAGATATTCCTGTGTGGCACTGGATGGGCTACACCAACCTCAAGGGCCTCAGGAGTGCAGCTTTAGCAGCATCCCCGGGGTCATACCCCTGAGTGTTTCCTTGGGATGTTTAAGTCAATCTCCCCGCACTTTTCTGCCGCATACCTGGATGTGGTGCTGGGCTCTCTCTGCAGCCCCGGCCTCCAGTAACGTCACCGTGCAGCCTCCAAAGCCTCCCCCGGTCATCCTGCTACCATAAACCCCATCAACCTCCAGAGCTGCTGCTACCAGCTCGTCCAGCTCTGGGCAGCTCACTTCGTAATCATCCCTGGAGAGAGGAGACCCATGGTCAGCCCTGTCCTCCACCCCAGCCATAGCCCTTGCACCACGAACGGCTGAAACATGTGTCTTGGTGCACCCATTGCCGTAGCAAACTGCAGCAATGCAGGACGCACAGACCCTGGTCCGGCTCTCTGCCTATAAGTACACGTACATGAGCAAGGCTGCGAGCATCAGGGACCCACTGGGCACTGCTGTAAGCAGCACACGTCTGTAATGTATGTGATCGGTGGCCTTGTCCCAGCACCCTCCAGCACAGAAGCCTGTGGGGCTTTTCCTAAAACTCCCCAGCAGACTGTGCTGTAAGAGGCGCCAGGCAGGACACGGCTCTGGCTGTCCCCGGTGCTACACCCACAGGCAAGGGAACCCCATGAGGACCTGATGTCAGTGCCCCCAGTGCAGCCTGCCCTGCCCAGGGGTGGTGGTACATCCTTACCTGAGGGAGTTGTGACTTTCCACCATCAGCCTCCCAAATGTCTTGTAGTCCCTGTCCTGCAGCGCTTGAGCTGCCTGGACTGTCCGTGCTATCTCGTCGATGACATGCCTGGCCCGCCGGTACACCTCCTCGCCCAGCTGGCTCCTGGCCGCTGCAGAGATATGTACACCCTTGCAGCGAAGGCGCTCAAGTCTGTGGGATGCTGCTGGGGGTGAGCACAGCTGCATCCTGCAACCCCGCTTCTCCACTTGTGGCATGCTCCTGCCCCAGTGCATGCATGCACCCTGGGTGCTGCCCTGTAGTCTCAGGCCATGCCAAGGGGCACCAAGCTCCTGCTGCCCCGAGGAGTGGCCGGAGCCAAGGGAGGGACCATCCCCACCTTCCAGCTCAGCCATGGTGGCATCTCGCAGGCTGGTCTTGCCGAGCGCCGCCGCTGCCTCCTCACACTGCCGTCGGCGCGTGGGGTACTCGCTGCCCGTCAGTGTGTGCCGTACGTTGGAGTTGGTGATGAGGACGGCCAAGGTGGCATCAGTCAGTGGGACAAGGACGGTCTCCAGGGACCTGCAGCAAGAGCTCAGCGCAGGCAGTGTGCCCGTCCCCCCCTGCCTGCTCCAGCCCTCAGCCATGCGAGTGACATGTCAGGCAGCTCCTGCCTCCACAGAGGCAAAGTCCGTGTAGTTTAGGATTTCACTCAAGCATTTCACTCCCAATTATTAGTTCCATAATGGACGCTAACGACTTTGCAGGAAATACAGCCCAGGCAAGCAGCAGAAAGGATGCAGAAAGAGGAATCAAAACACAGGAATTAACACGCAGGGACCCCCAGCCCCACAGTGAGATTTTGGGCTGGGTTCAGGGGTTAACCCCTCCCTGCACTCCTGCATTTATTTCACGGCCATGGGACCAGCTCATCCCCACCTGCCCGAGGAGGCGGGCACGGCGTAGCGAGCTCAGCGCTCGGCCCTGACCTGCAGTCAATGAGCAGCGCGTGGCCTTCCTTGCCCATCACGGATATGAACTGGTCCATGATCCCACAGGGCATGCCGGCAAATGTGTGCTCCGCTTTCTGGCACGCCAGCGCCTTGGCTACCAAATCACCGTCATCTGTGCCAGAGCAGAGAGATGCAGGTTAGCAGCTCTGGGACCTTTGCCCCTTTCCCTGGAGCAGGGAACCAAACACGAAGGTAAAGGGTGGCTTTCCCATGGAATGGGGTTTTGTTAAAGCATCAGCTGCAAATGCTGCTCCTGCACCACTGCACGGCACCTGTGCCAGCATGCACCCCTGGTTCCAGCTGGATGCAATAATTTGACACTGGTGTCTCAGATCCCTCCATTTTTTGGGGACATGAAGGTGGGGAGAAGATGCTCCCAAGGGAACATCCTCTCACCTCTCCTGCCAGCCCCAGGGATGGTCCATGGGCTTTAGAGGCATGGGCAGGTCAGGCTGGGTGAGCCGGAGGCGCCCTGCAGCCACAGCACTGCCAGCTCCGGCTGCGGCGAGGGGTTGTGACCCACTCCACAGCGGTGTTTCCCCGAGGGCTGTGGGATCTTGCTAAGGGCACCGCCCTCATCCCGGCTCCCACCCAGGAATGGAGGCACCAGGGGCCAGGACTGCCGTACCAGGGCAGAGCTGCTGGAGGAGGGTGTAAGTAGCCACTTCCAGAGAGGCTGAGCTGGAGAGGCCCCCGCCCAGGGGGATGTCACTGGCTATCACGGCACTGAAGCCCGGCACGGGACCACCTGCGGGAACAGAAGGGAGGAGGGGGGCCGTGAGCCCCTTCAGGGCTGGGGGCTGCCGTGCCCCACAGCTCATGGGGAACAGGCTCCCAACAGAGGAGCCCCTGTTCGATATTCCATTTTAAAACACAGGGCGATCCATGGCAGAGTGTGACCTGGGCATGCCTCCCCGCAAAACCAGGGGTTTTTGGAGCTGAAAGCATCCCTGCCGGAGCCTGGTCCCAGCAGCAGCTGCAGGATTGTCCCAGCACTGGAAGACCCCTGGGAGCATGCCGAAAGCCTGGTGCCAAGCACCAGTCCCGCATGAGGTGGGCTCTAACCCGCCTGGCAGCTTGGGCCTTACCCCGGTAGTGCTGGATGACACCCTTGACGTAGTTGGCCCAGCGAGGCTGTCCCGGGCTCAGAGGGCAGCCTTGGCGGGGAGCTGGGAACTGCACCCTGTGGGGCCCGTCCGCCTCCGCCGAGGTGGTGAGGATGGAGATGGTCCCGTCCTGCATGGGGGATCCCACCAGCACCGTCCCCAGCTGCAGCGCCTGGGGAGAGAGGGGGCAAGGTGGGCTCAGCCCCTGCGGTGTCCCTTGGAGCATCCCCACTGGTGGCAGGGGACAGCCGTGGCTGCTTCAACCCACAGCGGGCAGCACCCAACACGTGTTACCCTTAACTCTGCCCGTGCAGAGCTACCAGCCGCCACCGCACCCTCCGGCTTGTCACAGCATTGAACTTTCTGGCTATTAATTGCCACACAGGGTCAGCCTTAGCATTGAAATGTTGTGACCGACCACCCCAGCTCAGCGCCGGGGTGCTGGCTGCTGGGCTCGGGGGTGTGGAAACACAAGGCCGTGAGAGGCTTTGGGAAGTTGTCTCGCCTGCAGGGGAATTCAGCTGACCTGCTCCCACGCTCCTTCGGCCTCAAAATAATTAGCTGTAGGTTTGATTTAGGACTGAGCGGGGGCTTTCCCGCTGCGCCGAGGGAGGGCACAGCTGCCTCGAACCAGCTCTGCCACCAAAACATCGCTCTCCGGGGACAGAAAATTGACAGGGTTGCAGAAAAGAGACTTCAGCNGTCCCGGGGGAGGGATCCCGAGGGGACACCCAGGGGCAGGCGGGGAGAGGTGGCGGCCGGGGACCCCCGGAGGCTGCAGGAGGGGACCCGGAAGGGTGACAGCGAGGGATCACGGGGCCGGGGCGGCGGAGCACGGCGCTTACCATGGGCAGCACGAAGCCGCCGTTGTAGTCGGTGTGCTCGCCGATGAGGTTGACCCGGCCGGGGGCCCACGCCGCCAGCACGGCCGCCCCCCCGAAAGCCGCTTCGTGCGCCCGACGGGCGGCCGTCACCAGCGGGACCGACCCGGGTTCCGCCACCGCCTCCGCCATGGCCGCTCCGCTCCGCTCCGCCCCGCACCGCCCCCGCTCCGCTCCGCCGGCGGCCGGGCTCGAACTCGCGGCGCTGCGGGGCCGCGGCGGAGGTGGTGGTGGTGGTGGGGGCCCCTTTCCACTCCACGCAGCCCCTTCCCACGGGCCGTGCGCGCCCCCGGGAGACGCTGTTCGTGCGTGTGGTTTTCTATAGGCGGGGCGAGAGTCACACCGACACACAGCCCTGAGCGTACCTATGGCGGTGCCAGTACCTGGGACGTTTTAGTACAAATATCTGTACCCACGTCCCTGCCCCGACGCCTGCGGTGTCCTAAAATATACGGGCGGATACTTATGTATACATATGCACCGGTGTCTCTGCTATATATGCGGTTTATGCCAATATATTCATTTTATATATAGGTACAGGTATATATGTATATATGCGCCAATGTCGGTGTTATACCCACACGGCTGCCGCTGTCCGTGCCCGGTTTCACCCCCCACCCCCACCCCCCCCCCGGGGCCGGGCCNCGCTCCCGGGGCGGAGCCCCTTCTCGGTTCCCGGTTCCCGGTTCCCGCCCGGACCCGCCGCCGCGGGACCGTCCGGGCCGGGGGTCCGAGCCCATGGCCGGGAAGGAGCCGCTGCTGAGCGCCCTTAAAGGTGAGCGTGGTCCCCGTCCCCCCCGCCCCGAGTTCCGCAGCCGGTACCTGCCTCCTCCGGCAGCTCTCGCCCGGGGGCTCGGTCCTTCGCTGCGCACCGGCACCGCTTTGGCCGGACCGACGGCGGGGCCGGGCCGGGCCGGGCGGGGGCTCTCCGCGCCGGGGGCCGCCGTGGAAGGATCAACCCCACCGCCCGACCGGGTGTTCGCTCCCGCGCTGCCGCTCTCGGCCACGGCTTTGGGGAAGTTTCCCTGAATTTCTGCCCGGTGCGGCCGCGGGGCCGCATCCTGCCGGGGTGTCGGGCACCCCCCGCAGCACCAGCGACCCACCCTGCGGCTGTGCGTAGGGCTGTTCCCGTGGGTGCCCCCCAGCCACCGCCTCCCGGGCTGGGGCACCCATGGGTGCTGATGCTCCCCCCCTCCTCCCCGTGGCAGGCGGGGTGCTGCGGCTGCGGGAGCGGGGGGGGCCCTGCACCGACGCCTCGCCGCACCTCACCTCCCTCTGCCAGCTGCTGGAGAGCATCCTGCGCAAGGGGCTGCGACGTGAGTAGCCCTTCGTGTCCGGGTGAGGGGTGGCAGCGTCCCGGTGCCCGCGATGAGGGGCCTGGCGCTCCCTTTCTCCCGCAGAACCAGTCTGGGGCTTCAGCAGACGGGATTACTGGCACTGGTTGGAGCAGCTTCCCACAGGGGACGGCGGCAGGTAAGCGGCCCCGAGCTGGGATGGGGGTGACAGTCTGAGCCACGGTGGTGTCTATCGCGATGTGCTCATCCCAAACATCCCAGGTGTGGGGAGGATGCTCCCACATCCACCTGAAAGGAGGGTGTAGCGAGGTGGGGGTCGGTCTCTTCTCCCAAGTAACAGGCGATAGGAGAAGAGGAAACAGCCTCGTGTTATGCCAGGGGAGGTTTAGGATGGACATTAGGAAAAATTTCTTCACCAAAAGGTTGATCAAGCGTTGGGACGGGCTGCCCAGGGAAGTGGTGGAGTCGCCATCCCTGGAGGAATTTAAAAGACGGGCAGATGTGGAGCTGAGGGACGTGGGTTAGTGGTGGGTTTGGCAGTGTGAGGTTGATGGTTGGATTCCATGATCTTAAAGGTCCCTTCCGACCCAGACGATTCTATGATTCTGTGATCAGCCCTGAGCTGCTTCCCCTCTCCCCACCCAGGCCGACCCCTCTCTCCATCAGCATCCAGAAAGCCGTCGGCTGTGAGAAGGTGCGGACGGCGCAGGGCCGCGGGCGGTACTTTCTGCGCTTGGCTCTGCAGGGGAAGGCGCTGGCAGCGGCGGTGCGGCAGCTGGCACAGACCCCCCGGCTCCTGGAGGTGCAGCACACGGCGGGGAGCCCCGTTACCCACGGGAGATGGGCAGCGAAACGGCCCCATAACGGTGGCATTTCTCTGTGTTTCAGTTTTATGATACGGTGAGCTCTATCCTCGGCAATGAAGACCTCCTGGGTAAGACGGTGGCTTCTCCGAGGCGGGATATAACCTGCCCCGGGGACGGCTGTCACAGGCGTTTTGGCACTGCGCGGCTGCCGGGGAGGGGGAGGAAAATAGTCCAGTATAATTTTTCTGAGCCAAAATTAGCGATAAAATCTAAATATGCTACTGCAGTGATGGAAAAAGAGGTGTAAATATTTAAACACGGTTTGGATCCGTCAAAGGTTGGGTTTAGTGTCATGGGATAGGAAAATTGCTTCTGAAGCATCTTCAGTGTTACTTCTTCGGACCGGGGATGCTGATTTAAGCGGACCCAGCAGTCCGACTTCAAGGGGAGCCCTTGGTGGCTGTGCCCAGGCTGTGGTCCCACGCGAGGGGTCCCGCAGGGGTTCAGTGCGGTGAGCGGCTGCGTTGCCTTGCCAGGCTGCACCACTCCACCTGCAGCTGATCTTTTGATGATGAGAAATAACCCCGTGTTAAACCTGTACCTGGACGGCTTGTAAATCACCCGCGCTGCCCGTGCATGAGCAGATCGCAGATCTCCCTCAGTGTAATCGCAGGGCTCGTGCGGGAGAGCCTGGGCAGCTTTGCTTTGCGTTTAGGGGGAGAAATGGAGAGAAAGTGGCTCGTCAGCGGCGTTTGCTGCGAACCTTGGTCTGAATTTGGGGAAATCAGGCGTTGAGCCGCAGCACTTCCCTCCCCGTGCTGGCAGCGGGAGACTGGGACAAACCTCCAGCAGCAGCCTGCGTGTTGCGGTGCGGGGATGCTCTCAGGGTCTCGCTCCCCAGGGCTCATTAGTTATGCCAAAAATGGTTTTATTCAGACCTCTGCCATGTCCCTGCAAGGCTGTAGCTGCCGGGAACCCGGCGGTGATGCTGCCTCTCTGTCCCCATCCCTCTGCAGAGCCTTTCCTCTCGCTGCTGCTGGTGGTGACAGAGATGGATTTCTCCCTGGACCTGCAGGTACGGTGACAAATTGGCGGGGTGGTGGCCGGCACATGGCTGCCAGTGCGGGGCCCCGGCCCTTTCCTCACCGGGACCGATGGCGCTGACTCTCCTTTGTTTGCAGAACTGCAGCTTCTTGGACGAAAGCTGGCTGCTGCCGGTAAGAGCTCATCTGTCCCCGGAGCCGTGCTTCCGCCACCTGGCCCTCCCTGAAAAGTCAAATGAGGAAGATAAGGAATGATTTGGTGGGGAGGGATTGCCACGCAACTCTCCACCCGGCCACAGCGGGGCGGGGGGGTGACTTGGCTCAGGTTCACCAGCACGAGCAGAGCCGCCTCTGCCACCGAGGTTGGATCCTGCTGGGCGCCTGCGCTGTCACCGGGAGCAGATCCCAACACTCCTGGGAGTAAAACCAAGCAGTAGTAGTACCCGGGCCTTGATTGCTGACATAAATGAAGTTTTCCCATGCTCCTTTCCCTGGTTTCTTGCCAAAAAAATCCCTGTTTCCCTGGGCTGACACAGATTACGCATCAGCTGGTTTCACTCTTGGTTTTGCTCAGTGAAATATCAGTGCGTTTATTGAGAGCGGTGGGGATGCCTTGATGTCTTTTAAAAATGAAGAGCATCCCTCGGCTGCCTTTTGAACCCAAAAGAATCCCCAAAAAAGCTGAAGGCGACTTTTGGGCTGGTTACGGCATGCGCTGAGTCGCACTGCTGCTGCGGAGGCCGGGATCCCGTTGGCCTTCGGGCATTTCTAACAGCAACTGCTCCCAGCCGAACTGGCCGCGTTTCGGGTCCCTGGCTAATGCGATGTGACAGTAAGTGCTGCTGCAAACGGCAGCGGCTCTGGGGAGGGACGGCAGCGCTTCCCCGGCTTCGTGGGGACGTGTGGGGCAAGGAGGAAGGCTCATCACTGAGTTAAGCCTTCACCTGCTGCTTTGCCATCCCATCCGTCTGGCAGGTTTGTCCCTCCAGGGTCGGGGCACAGCCAGATCCCAGGAGAGGACAGGGACACGCAGCCACTGATGGTCCCAGCCCAGGCTGGGGCACTGGGGACCGGTCTCTCCCTGGGCTCCCCAAGCCGTGGTTTAGCATCAGTGCCAGAAAGGATCCAGGTCAAGGGGTCCCCAACCTCCCCCTTGTCCTGCTCACGCTCCTTGGGTGTCCTGTGGCCATTGCCAGGGCCACTGTCACCGGCCACTCTCTTCCAGGTGTGCATCACTTACGAGACAGTCCCGTGCCGAGTGCTGGGGATGGTCCTCAGGTAGGAGCCCTTGATCCTCCCCTCCAGCGGGATCTGGACACTACGGCACTCAAAACCCCTCAAAAAGGGGAGACAAACACCCCGTTGAGAGCGTCAGGCTGTCTCGGGTGATTTTGTCCCCAGCCTTGCTGGTATCTGCTGGCCGTGGGGCGGTATTTTTCCCTGCCTCTGTGTATCGGTGAAACATCACTGATGGTACGAGAGGGCTGAGGGAGTCGGGCTGAGTCCCCGGGCCTGAGCCGGGGCTCGGCCGCACTCCCAGGTACGTGGATGGCCGAGTTTTTGTCACCGAGGTGCTCCCCAAGAGCCAGGCGGAGGTGGACGAGGTGGTGCTGGCCGGTGACATCCTCGATGAGATCAACGGCTGCTCACTGAGAAACGCCTACAGCGGGCAGGTGGGTGGGCACGGAGGGCTGGTGTGTCCCCCCCAGCTCCCCTTCTCCTGCCCCCAGTCCTCCTCTCTGCTTCCCCCTCCTCCCCTCCAGGCTGGGGCTGTGCTGCAGAAGCTGAAGGGACAACCGCTCAGCTTCTGCCTGCTGCGGTGGCGGTGGCACGACGGGGGGGTCTACGAGCCGCTGCTGCCCTACCTGAAGGTCCTGAAGGAGAAGGAGCCCCACTTCCAGCTCCAGCGTGGCCCCCGGCGCAGGGGTGAGGGGCAGCCAAGGAAGCTGCAGGGGGGCAGGTAGGTCCAGCGCCGTGGGGAGCCCCTGAGCTGGGCTGGGGGTCCCGGCATGGGGGCAGCCCCGTGCCCACACTATCCCTGGTCTCTGCTCAAGGCTGCAGGGCCAAAGCTGTCCCCGTGGCCTGGGGGCGGGGTGGGAGTGGGG
Source organism: Ibidorhyncha struthersii (assembly GCA_013398815.1). Classification (NCBI taxonomy): domain Eukaryota; kingdom Metazoa; phylum Chordata; class Aves; order Charadriiformes; family Charadriidae; genus Ibidorhyncha; species Ibidorhyncha struthersii. The sequence continues at coordinate 284,471 of VZSZ01007278.1, read as the reverse complement.
GGCTGTGAGCATCTTCCCCTGCAAAGAGCAGCAGGAGGATGCGCAGGGTCCTTGCCCTGATGCCCCCAAGCCCCTTTCTCCCCAGGTTGCTCTACAACCTGCGGTACCTGGGTCGGACCGGCGTTGGGAAGGTGAGGCGACGGGGCAAAGACGTGCCTAGGGGTAAATTGTCTTTTCTGGGTTTCATCTCACGTGGGTTATTCCCACCTTCCCGCTCCGTTTCAGTACGGTGGAAAAGAGGTGCTGGACCGGGCCATCCCCGCCGTGCTGGAGAGGCACTGGGCAGCGCGGGTGAGCGATGGGGCTGAGGGCATCCCAGGAAGGGCTTGGTGAGAAAACTGCAGGGAAATACGGTCTCTGCCCAGGGATATTTTTTCCTGCTGGCTCCAGGCTCACTTGGTCTGGCTGAGTATTTAGCACCCCCCCCATCCCTGTGGGGTATTTTCTTTTTTTCTGATCCGAAGCATCTCTGCAGCCAGGATAGGAGAGTGCAATAAGGGTGGGGGGAAAAATACAATTCGCCTGCTTTCCTGCACTTGGAAGCCCATGGGGAGGCTGCGGCTGGTTCCAGGAGTGCTGCAGGGCTCAGGACACTGTTGCTTGAGCTTTTGGGGGGTTGTTTGTGAAAAGCTTCAAGTGTGAGAGCAGTGAGTAGTGGAAAAAAAAAAGGCAGCACAGAGAAAACTCCTTGAAAAAGCTGTGCTTGACTGCACATCATCACCTCTGCTCTTGAATAATCTTTCTCCTGCAAGTGTCTTATTAAAAATCGAGCTCAGACACTGTGATGATCGGGGCTTCTTCCCCCTCCATCCCCCATTCAGGAGGTTTTGTTTGATGTGATGGAAGCAGAAGTCCTCGTACAGGAGAAGACCTCTTCCAAGGTGAGCGAGCGATACCCGAGGTCTGGGTGACTCCCGAGGCTGCCGATCTGGCAGCGCGGGGAGCCCAGCTGGAGGGGCAGTGGGACCAGTTTAAACCAGGAATGGGGATGACAGGGGCTGACCGCAGCCCCCCCGCAACGCCGTCTCCCTCCTGTCCCCCGCGCAGGTCCTGTGCCGCTACCCCTACCCCACCATCTCCTGCGTGGGACGCTGCGTGGACAGCAGCAATTTATTTGCCTTCTGCGTGGCGTAAGTGCTGCCCGGGGGCCCTGGGAGGGGGGATGCAGAGGGATGCAGGTCTCAGAAAATAAACAAGCAACATCCAGACCCACTGCGGGGTCTCTGGTGCGGTTACAAGCCAGGGCTGGGCTTTCGGAGCCGCTCTCTCTGCTGGCTAATGGACGTGTTTCCATTTTTAGCGCTTCCCCGGAGAGCCCTGACGGGAGCACGTTCGACTGCCTGGTGTTTGCATCGAGTTCTGAGCAGGAATGCGAAGAAATCATCAAAAGAATTGGTAAGTGAACAGTTTACGTCTTCAGATATCATCACAGTGAGCTCATGGAATACCAAGAATTGTTATTCTGGTCCATCCCATGCAATGTCTAAGTTAATTTCTTTTTGGTAAGGTTACTAAGATGAATAGATATTCTGATACGGTTTTCTGGTGGGTTTGGTTTTTGTGTTGTGTGTTGGGTTTTTTTGTGTGATTTTGGTTATTTTTTTTTAAGAGCTGCTAGACAATGATTTTATTTTAAGAAACAGCTTCTAGGCATACCCAGATGGCTCATTGTTTCCACTAAGATCTTGGAGGAAACATTGTTTTCGAGGGATGTTATTTTAAAACATACTTTTCCGGCAGGAGCCCAGCCTGCTACTGCAGCTTAACACCACATCAAGCATTCATAAATCCCAGCACTTGGCATTCCCGTTTTTTCAGTTTGTTTTGCTGCATGGTGCTTCCCAAATTACACGGCTCCTGGGCCACCGAGGACCCTCAGGTTTCTTGTGGGGACATCCCTGCCCGATGTCCCCTGGGCGGGCTGTGACACCCCAGGACAGACCTGCCCAGGTGATCTGAGAGCACTTTGCGTTAACTAAAGTCACCAAGATGGCACTTAACTTTAAGTATACAATTTAGGTGCAAGGAAATCTCTTTTTCCCTACAGGTTTAGCAGTGAGGAAAATATTTGTTTAAACCGTAATCCTGGATCATTTTAGAACCTGTTTTTAGCAGCTCTGTGGCAGATATGATAACAGTATTAACTGGTGGCTGTGTTTGTTCCAAGCGTGCTCGGAGCGGCATAGGAAAGGGCAGTGAGGAAGTTGTGTAAGAGCACAGGGTAAGGAGCGCCTGTTCCTCCAGCTGCAGGATTTAAGCACACGGAGTGGTTTGTCTGATAAGGGAGAGCCCTGGCTCCTGCCCCGAGCCCAGCGGCCCAGCCTTGGCGAGCGCCGCGGCTGCCCAACAGCACCCCGAGGAACACCAGACAGCACCCAACTCCTGGAGCAGCACCAAGGCAGGATGGTTTTCAAACTCCTCTCAGGCTGTTGCTGTGGAAGGAGGTGCTGTAAACACATCCGCAGAGGGTCAGCGCTGACTTACCCCCTGCTCTCCGGTGCGAACCACTGCCCTTCTTCCTCCTGGAGTGCCACTGCTGCCATGGCCGCCACGGCCCTCTTAATTTCATTGAAATAAATCAGGATGGGCTAGCTAGACTGCTTCCCTGTGCTACTTTTCTGTGCCAACTTTAGCCTTACTAGTGCAGCCTGTTCTTTAGGAGCTGAGAGCTGGCCTCACAGTTCAATTTAAATGTTAATTACCTGTGTTTCAGATGTAGTCTGAGCAGCTTTCCTCTACCACAACCTAACAAGGTAGGGCTGCTCCCAGAGGCACTGCTGCAAAAGCCAGACCAGTCTTAGCCGAGAGCCTGAAGAGCTGTTCTGAAGTGAAGGTTTGAGTATAATCCTGTTTCATCAAAAAAGCTTAGATGGGAAATGAGAGTCTTATTGAGTGCCCATTCCAGTTTGCTTAGCAGCCCATATGCTCCCAGGTTGTATAATTAGCTTTTCCACTTGCATACCATCCTGCGCTGGCTGCTGTTATTAACTGGGGTTTAGTCACACAGCCAGCTCCCACAGAAAGGGGTGGGCCCCAGCCCCACACACCCCACACCAAGACACTGCTCAGGGAACAAGCTGGTGTTTCTGCTTCAGGCAGACCAGTCACACCAGCAAAATAAAACTTCCCCTACATCTACTGGAAAAAAAAAAAGCTTAGTACCTCCTGAACAGCTGCCACTGATAAGCAGTTAAGCTTTATAAAAAAAAAAAAGCCAAACCCAGAAGCCCTCAGAGGCTGTTCCTCCTCTGCCCCACACCTGCAGGGCTCAGCTCTGCTCACTGGCCAAGAACCATGACATAAGCTACAAAAAGCCTCCAAAAAATTCCAAGGGTGGCCAAGGCAAGTTCTCCATTCTGTTGACAGGAAAAAAAAATTAAGTTGCCGCAACAGCAGCTACTGGTATAGCCTACTGGAGCCAGGAGGAGGTAGCTTCTTCAAGCCCACATAAACCAAATGACAAAGACTCCTCACATGTGAATGTAAAACATTTAATTTAAAAATGTTGACACTACAATATATAAAATAGCTATTATAAATGCACATAGTGTATTCTATAGCTGCCAGGTTTACGTTTTTAGGAAACTGTAAGTTACACTGTGGTTAAGACTTGTAGTTTCACCCTCTGAAAAAGTCCACATTTGATCACAGTGATGTATGGTCAGACTAACAGCCCCAATTGTTAAACACTTGGATCAAGTCATAACCAGTTTTATTGCAAAAGGACCCTGTACACATTTATATCAATTCTAGTACCTTACAAGTTTAGCTACCCAACAAGTCATTAACATACAGAAACATGCATGAGAAGCAAGAAAGATCACCCATCCCTTCTGCATATTAGCAACTTGTCACTCCTGAGCAACAAGGCTCACATCACTGAGGTTTATGTGAACAGTCACTTTTAGCATTCATCCTGAGTGAAAGATGGAATGACTTAAGTACAAATGCAACATATTATAAACAATTTCTTACAAAAAAGTCACAAATTAAAACCAAAGTATTTTACAGAATTTACTACAAAACACCATAAAAACAGCCTTCACTTAAGCCCTCTCTCCCCGTATCCTGCGAGCCAACTGGATGTCTTTGGGCATGATGGTGACTCTCTTGGCATGGATGGCGCACAGGTTTGTATCTTCAAACAGACCCACCAGATATGCTTCGCTGGCCTCCTGTTTCAAGAGCACAAGAAGAAATGTCGTTAGAAACCCTCAGCGAAGCACGCGAAGCACCGCGAGCGCCGAGGCCCAGCAGGCCGCCAGCAATACCTGCAGCGCACCGATGGCTGCACTCTGGAACCTCAAATCTGTTTTGAAGTCTTGGGCGATTTCCCTGACCAGCCGCTGGAAGGGCAGCTTGCGGATCAGCAGCTCCGTGGACTTTTGGTAACGACGGATCTCACGGAGAGCGACGGTGCCCGGCCTGGTTGGAGGAGGAAGGAGGGAGCGGGTGAGGCGGGGCAGGGGCTGCGGCAGCGCCGGGCCGGGCCGTGCCGGCGGCCTTACCTGTAGCGGTGAGGCTTCTTGACGCCGCCGGTAGAGGGGGCGCTTTTCCGGGCCGCCTTGGTGGCCAGCTGCTTGCGCGGAGCCTTCCCCCCGGTGGACTTGCGGGCGGTCTGCTTTGTACGGGCCATTTTTCCTCACTTACCTACGGAGACAGACCGACGTGACACGGGGCTCACCACGACCCGCCGGGCCCGGCGACACGGTGTCGTCTCCCCCCACCCCTCCCCACCACGTCCAATCCCCTCAAGCCCCCGAAGCGGCAGATGTCGCTGAGCTGCCCCCGCCCTCC